>MU708728.1:55396-67917 GCA_026770625.1 Nicotiana glauca | reverse complement strand
GAGAAAAGAACTTGGCAATGAACTTGTCTGCCAACTCATCCCACGTTGTAATTGAATGATTTGGAAGCCTTTCTAACCAATCCAATGCTTTCCCCCGAAGAGAGAACGGGAAAAGCCTCAATCTCAAAACATCCTCGGACACATTGGTTTGTTTACTCCCCCAGCAAATATCTACGAACCCTTCAAGTGCTTGTATGCATTTTGGTCGTGGTGCCCGTAAAACACCCTTTTTGCTCGAGAAGTGTCAACATAACATTGGTGATTTGGAAATTCCCCGCCCGGATTTGGGGAGGAACTATGGCACTTGCATAACCCTGGTTCGGAAGGACCCTTGGAGCTACTATTGGTGGAGGCGGAGGAGGGTGTGGGATTTGATCATTTAGATTTGCATTAGCATTTCTGCCTCTCCGTGGTATTTGTGGTACCTGGAGCTCATCTTGCTCAACATCATCAACCTCCTCCCCCGCGACCACGTTGTCAAGAGGGACATTTCCGTTTAGAGACATGTGTACCTGATGGATCGACACAAATAACGTTAGTAAAAAGAAGGAAAGAGAAGTAAAGCACAAAGCTAGCTAAGCAAATAGTCAACACCGTAAGCTCCCCGAAAATGGCGCCAAAAAGTGATCGCAGCGGACTCAACCTTAGGAAGAGTGGCCGCTAATACTTTTACCCAATAGTGGTATCGGGGTCAATTTCCACAGGGAGCTAGATGAAGGAGTTGAGTATTTGTTAAGTCTAGAGATGTGTTTTGGCTTCTAATTGTACTTCTACCATTTTTGGGTTTTTTATATTTATCAACTACAATTTAACAGCTACTAATTAGAACTAAATTATACTAAGACATTGATTCTAGTTTGTATGCAAGATAGAGAAAAGCACTAGGGTCGTGGCATTTACCTAGGTGGTCAACTAACGGATAGAGATTCCTAATTCAAGAATGATGATTATGGGATTTATGCTATAACCGTTGCACTTTTGCACCCACTCTCACACCTCTCAGTAGAGAGAGTGATTTTGCCCAATTGACTCTCTCGAGACCAATTGGGTAGGCCAATTTGCCCAAGCAACTTAGGGTTCAAGCTGGGTAATTACTCTTTCGAGGTTTAACCCGTTAATTGGGACTACCATTCTCGTGGGTCCATCCCAATTCCTTGTTAGAATAAATCTTGGGGCCATAGACTCTCTTTCTCAAGAAGAGTCAAGATCCACCAAGCTGGACCTAGTGTTTGCAACCACCAAATCTTAATGAAAATATAATATTAACCCAAATAACAAATACCCAACATCATTCATGCACTAAACAATCACACCCATCAATTACCCGCACTAGGGTTGAGCCACAACCCTAGCTAATGGGTTTAGCTAGACATAGTAGAAACAGAAATTGAAGATATAGTAGATGAAATTGACATAATAATTAACTACAATATTAATCTATTCAAATCCACGTTAATACACGAAGAAATTGCCTAAAATAGGCTTAGACTCGAGTCTCATGAGTGCAGCAGCTATCTCTAATACCAAACTTAACCTAAAATTGATAAAATATTCTATTTATACTAGGCTAGAAAAACTGGACAAAAATGTCACTGTGGGACTGGCGCAGACCGCGCAGAAATGTTGCGCGGCCGCGTAGGGTCTTGGTCTTCAATGTCTTCACTCTGGAGCTGGGGGCACGGACCGCGCAAAAAGGGAGCGCAGCTGCGCTGACTGAGGAACGCAGACCGCGCAGAAATGGGGCGCGACCGCGTGGATAAATTGGCCACAAATGACAATTCTCTGAATCTCACCCATGCGGACCGCACTATTTTGGTGCGCGGCCGCGTGGGCTTTTCCTTAGCCTCTGAAGTTCCTTAGGCGCGGACCGCGTAGGTCTCAAGCAGAATCCCAACTCTCTGAATCTCCAGTGCGGCCGCGTAGCAAATCAGTGCGGTCCGCACTGGGTCTGTTTAATCTTCACTTTACTTGACTTTCACACTTGGAAGATTTCACTCCTTGTCGAGCCGATTTGTGACCATTGTCATCTTGTTGTTCAAACTTGCGATCAAGTGCAATTTGTTAGCATTTTGGATGGCAAATCACGCACAAAGCTTAGGAAAGAATGGGTATAAAACATGTTAAAATCACAGTTATCAAGTATACTCATTGATTCTGCTCTCTCGATCGGAAGCCCCTCTCAACTCAGCCCGAGCATCGACATCGTCTTTTAAATAGACAGCCACTTTCTTGTCAGCCTTATCTCGAATCTCTTTGACTTCAACTCGGGCATCCACGACCTCGGCCTTCATCTTCAAAAGCTCAGACTCGAGCCTTCCAATCATGCTCATTTATACCGAGCTATTTTCACGAGCATTCCAGAGTTGCACCTCGAGGGCAGAGCCTGAGAATTTAGATCATTACACTCATACTTGGCCTTACCAACTTTGCCCCAAAGGCGTTCTAGGTCCTCCATTTTTGTCTGCAACTAAAGCATCAAAATATTAATCTCCGAAGGTAGAAGAGGAAACATGCATCCCCTCAAAACAAAGGCTACATGTCTTTCGAGATAGCTTTCATATTTCCAACTTCGACTCGCCTCGTACCGCAAGTATACCAACTCATTTTCCCTTTTGTCACAAAGAAGCCTGAGGGATTTCTCCCCCTCCAAGGCTTTTCACAACCTGGCTTCACGCCAGGGCAACTCAGACTTGAGCTTGTCAAAAGTCTATGAAAAAGGAGCTCAATAAGAAAATGAAAGTGCAAAACTGAAAAGCCAATATAGTCGACCAAACCTCACCGCAGAATAGAGCCGGTGAGCCTCATCAAAGGTTGAGCGCACATCTACTGGACTGGTCTCATTGGCCCCAGTAGAACCACTCCAATGGGAATACGGTCGCTCAATACCCTGCTCGATTTAGTCAGCCTTTAGCCTCGAATTTCCCCCGAAGTACCTTCGACGGGAGAAGAGGAAGGCGGCAGAAAATCTTTATCCCTCGAAGTAACTTCGACGGGAAAGGAAGACGGCGGCAAAGGAGGAACCATTTTTCCAAGGCTAGAAGCCTCAAATATCGCAGGCTCAGCTGATACATCTTCTTTGAGCTTCCGAATAGGTCTTTCATCGCTATGAACATCGTCGTCCTTCGAGGACTCCTTTCGTTTGTTATCAGTCCTCGGCCCCGAAGTCGAGGATCCTTCCTCCTCCCCGAGGGGGCACAGTCTCATCTCAGAAAATTCTCCAATGTCTGCGGTGATAGAGTTAGTACACATAAAAGAAATTACCTTTCTAAGAAAATAAGCCACACAACACGTACCATAATATTTTGCCTCCCATCTACACTTAGACAGGTCTTGCCACTTACGTTCATCGTAAGTCAAGAAAATTGCAAGTTTCTGAGACCAATCCGCCAGGTCGGGAACCTCGCATGGCATCCACGGGATTTTTGAAGAAAAGAAAAGGAAAATGTCTTTGCGGAGCCCGCCTCAACCACAGACAAAAATAATAATAACACGAGTGTACCACTTACGTGTGAAATTCCATTTCTCAAGAAATGGAAAGAACTCTGTTGGGATAATATCGACAGTCTGCACTCAGACGAATCTACTCATCCACCCTCGATCCCAATCTTCTTCATTACTAGAAGCAAAGGGCCCGGTGGATCAACGTCATAGGTTAATCAGGCCTCGGTAATGCAAGGGCCGGTACAATCTAATAAGATGGGCGAGGCTGAACTTGGGTCCGACTTTATTCACAAAATACCTTATCATCAACACTATCTTCCAAAATGATAGATAAACTGATCGATGCCAACCCTGTACCACTATAGAGCGGCGAGAGCGGTCGATGCAGCGTTTACCCGAATAGGTCGGGATCGAATCCACAGGGAGCTAGAAGTGGGAGTTGGTTTACTATCCAAACTAGCAATGTGCAGTGCTCTTAATTTCATTTCCAATCATAGTTGGTCTTTTGATTACTTCTAATATTATGCTAATAGGATGCTAAATTAAGCTAACAGTAAAATACTTGAAAGGTTGTCTAAGTGGTTAAAGAGGCACTAGGGAAGTAACTTTCTCCTAAGTGGATATTTGACAGATTCTCAAGTCTAAATCAAGGTTGTTATGATGGGGATTACGATATAACCAATGCACGAAACTTCTCACTCTATACCTTTCGGTAGTTTGAGTGATTTTACCCCAATTGACTTTCTCAAGACCAATTGGGTATTATAATTGAGCAAGCAATTGAGGTTCAAGTCGGGTATTACTATCTTTAGGTTTATCCCTTTAATTGGGGCTATCAATTTCTTGAATACACTTCAATTCCTTGTTGGACCAATTTTCCTAGACTCAAGCTCTCGTTCTCAAGAAGAGCCCAAGTCAAAAGGCACAAATTAGTGTTTGCAACCACTAATTCAACATGAAAAACATAAATTAGTCCAAATATCAAACACCCATAAACATTCAAGCCTTAAAACTCAAGATCCATCAAATACCCATACTGACGTTGAGCCACAAGCCTAGCTAAAGGGTCTAGCTACTCATAATAAGGGAAGAAAACAAGAAATTAGATGAAGAATAAACCATAATAATTAATTACAAACTAAGATAATGAAGATTCAGCATAATTGTAGCTACAAATTACTCAAAATGGATCAAAATAGTTGTTCACGTGCTCAGCCCAAAGTCAGATTACCAAAGATGACTGAAAAATGTGAAAAGAAAAGTATTTATACTAGGCCAAATTTTCTGGACAAAATACCGCTGACGAGGTAATGATGTCCGCACAAAAAGCACTGTGAACCGCACTGAGGCTTTTTGGCTTGATTCTGAATTCTCTGAATCTGGCCACCGCGGGCCACATAAAATGCACCGCGGCCGCGGTGGCTTCAATGCGGTCCGTACAAATTGACTTGCGGACCGCGCTGGCTTCAATCTCCATTTTTCATACTCTCTGAATCTCATCTCTGCGGACCGCATAAAATGGTTTGCGGTCGTGGTGAGGCTACTACGATCCGCACAAAATGGTTTGCGGCCGCAGTGCTTGAGTTACCAAAAACTTCACCTCTCTGAATCTCATCACTGCGGACCGCACAAAATAGATTGCGGCCCCAGTGGATCTGTTTCAACTGTTCTTGAACTTGTCCTTGGTACTTGTGTATGTTTCACTCCTTTTTGAGCTGGTTTTGACTAATTGTCATTTTTTTTACCAAGCCCTGCAAACAAGTACGACATGTAAGCCTTTGGGACTATTTTATATACATTTGTACTCAAAACTCAAGTAAAAAGAAGTGTAAAATGAACTAGAATACCTTGTTATCGACTCCCCCCAAACTTAAGCATTTGCTTGTCGTCAAGCAAACAAAATAAGACCCACCTCCTTAAGAGTAAATCCAAGAAAATTCAGTTGACCTAACGTGACCTCATCTAGCATCAATTGGGACTAACAATTGCCCTCAACTCAAATGGATCATTAACAACTCAAATGGATCATCAACTCATCTAGCATCAATTGGGTGCCAAGAGAGAGTCATTTCAAAATGGGTAAAGGCTTGTATCATGGTTTTTGAAGGAAAAAGGGCTATGGCTCAAAGGGGTTGAGTAGGGACATTATCATTGATAGGATATGGATGTTTTCAAGATATCATTTGGATCAAGAAGAGCCTATAATCACTACTCAAGTCAAACTACACTTAGGATTTCGCCTAGACAAACATTCAAGGCAAGTTCTAGATTAATGGCACGGGACTTGGACTTGCAATTAAAATTCTCACCACACAAGCTATAGGATTGCTAAAGACACAAGGTCGGGGGCCCATAACGACCTTAGCTAAGATAGCAACACAATGGTCCCGAAAAAACACTTGATGATTATCGGCCATCACAAGAGTCTCAAGGTCACAACTTTCACCATCATATACACAACAATTTGTTTTTGACAATAGGACCAAAGGCAAATGTGTTAGGATCAAGTGAAGTGCTTGAGGCACCACTACTCACTAGCTACTATATACACAAAAAGAAAAAGAAAATAGACTCAAACCCTTAAGAAGGTTTTCATGTCATCCATCATCAAGAAGAGCCACCCGGTTCACACAAATTCCCTCTTTGGAAAGAACCATGACATTAAGAAAACCAAAGGCTTATTGCACGCAAAAACTAAAAATAAGAAGCTATAAAAATGAAATAAGAATCTAGTAAAGAAGAAAGAAAATGCGAAAAGTAAAATGAATATGTACAATAGGGGATTTAGTCAAATATATATAAGGGAGAATGAATATATACATCAGAAAGTAACTTTATATACAAACCAAAGTTGCAAAAGTACGAAAAGTGAACTAAAATGGTAAAATTATGTACATACCCAAAGTGAAAATCAAAGCATAAAAAGAAAGTAGTGTCATATATACAACCCAATGTCATCAAAATAGGGCTACCCCCTCAAATGAAAGCTAGCATTGTCCTCAATGCTAACTAACCAAAACAAGATCAATAAAAGATAGAAAGTAAAGAGAAAATTCCCTATTGGCCCTCCTTTGCATAAGATCATGAGCCTGGGTCCCTAGGTCCTTGGACTGCTGGGATACCTATGACTGGATCACTGTCACTTGTGTTTGCACTGGGTCATGTGCCTGTACTGGGTCTTGGGTCTGCACTGGGGCCTGAGGCTGTCTAGAGGAACCTCTCTGCGGCTCCTCCAACTCTATCACAGCATCATGAGCTTGGGGAATCACCTCCTCCTCTTTACTGGCCTCTCTGTCTCCTGCTCTGGCTCAGGCTGGGCTGCTGGAATCGGATCATGCAATAAAATGTCCAAAGACAAGTGATCAGTCTTTATTTTCTCCACCTCCAACCTCAACTCTTTCACCGACTCCTTGGATGCCCTAGTCTCTCTCAATTTCTTTGTTTCTTTGGTGAGCTCCTTCAATGCTTTTCCATGAGAACCTACAACATCCAATATTAATTGCTAGTTTTCCAGGAGCTTCTTCTGATTGTCCAGAAGCTCCTTGAAAGTGTCCTCCACTGACTGTGGGACCTGTGGCTGAGGTGGTACAAACTAGGCTTCCGGCGAGGTAGACAGCACAGACAACTTAGAAGTGGCTACTTGCATGCAGTTGTTGATACTGGCAAGGGTCTGGTTCAAGCAGTGGGCAGTCAATGGGTAGGCTGAAGATGAAGGGATATCTGGGGCAGTAGAGGGTCCTGGGGGCATATATGGGGTAGCTAAAGCAGGCTGATTAGGAGCTGCCACTACTACTGGCTCTTCAGACTGGCCAGTAGAAGCAGTGGATTTGCCTTTCGAATATTTGCCTTTGGGGTTGTCATCACTTTGTAGGTTGTACTAGGAAAAAGGTGCATTGGGCTTCATCTTCACATCAAACCTCCTCTTGTCCACCTCAAAGTAATCCAGGTACATATTAAGGAAATTTGGGAAGGGATAAGACCTATCTCCTTCATTGACCACCCTTTTGATCACCCTAGACATCATATTCCCGACGTTGATCGGGTACCTTGCCACGATAAAAGCTACTAGAATTTCCCGGGAGATAGGAGAGAGTTCTCATGAGTGGTGGGGTCTAGCCTGCTGTATACAAACTTCTCCCACCCTCTGGCTTCGAAGTTTGGGGTTCTCCTCAGAATTTTTACTCCCGCTGTCAACCATGCTGGGGTGGTACCTGGGATTGTCAAATACTGTGCTAACCACGGAGGGGCATCCTTCCCTAATACTACCTTCTCTAAGTACAATGTCTCATCCTCCTCTATGAATCCCAGGTAGTCATTGATCATTTTTCCATCAAACTTTACTTTCAAATTTCGCACCTTAGTCACTGTAGTGCCCTTTTTGATGTGGGCAGAATTAGTGTAGAACTCCTTGACTAGGTGCTCATTTGCATCCTCAACATTTCCTGTGAAGTATTCCCAGCCCACTCTCTCTCTAAACTGCCTCCTCACATTTGGGTTATAAGGCAAGAGGTCTCTATCGATGAAAGTCCGTTCAGGTATCAACTTCCTCTCGGGCCACCATTCTCTAAACTTGTGGTAGGCCACTTCACTTACAAATCTATCACGCAATGCTTCTGGTTTTTTGGTTCTTTCCACCCTTCCTACTTGGGGCTCACCCCCTCCTTCTTCTATGGGATCTTCACCGGGTGGTGAAGTCGTAGGTGAGGTAGAAGAGGCACTATCACAGCTCTCGGCTGGCCCTCAGATGACTCAGAAGAAATTGGAATTGAAGCTTGAGCAGCGGGGGATCCTTGAGGGTTAGGCTCATCTTTCAATCTCATCCTCTCCGGGAAGTCAACTATATACTCCGGCACTGACTCAGAATCAGATGCTTCCTGGGAGGGCACATACTCACTTCCCACTGAATGAGAAGCAGCTCTATCAGCAGCCCTTATTGCCTTTCTGGTCTCATTTATTGCTTGCCTGACGTGGGGGTCAATATTTTCATTCCTCGTCCTCTGCCCCGAGTGGACTTAGATTTTTTTTTCTCCATCGCCTCGTGATTTGACCATTTTCTGCAAGTGAAATTCATTATTTTATTGTTAGTATCATAGTACCAGATGAAGCAGTGAAGATTATGATTGCAGACAGTTAAAATTGTAAAGTAGAACTACAGACCGCAGTCCGCACAAAATGAAGTGCGGCCATAAAGAGGCCATTGCAGACCGCACAAAATGGCATTGCGGTCCGCATTGAGGTGGGGGTTAGACTACCGACTCTCTGATTCTAGGCACCGCAGACCATAAGAATTGTAGTGCGGCCGCGGTAAGGCACCGCGGACCGCACAAAATCTATCACGACTACGGTCCTCAACTGTCAGACTCTCTGAACTTATACCATCGCGGTCCGCACAAAATGGCATTGCAAACCGTAGAGAAGCCAAGAACAGTAATACCAACCTAGGGTTTCAAAAATTCGTAATCATTTTTAGACTAAAATCATATATTATTGATTCCCTAGGTGTTTAATCAACTTTCTTCAATAACTAACCCTAATTTAAACACGATTAAGCAAAACCTACGCTACAATTTAGAGAAAAGGAAAGAAAAAAAAGTACAACTGCGAAGTAGAAGAAAATAAACCAAGGTTACAATCCAAGAAAAGATTAAGACTACCAGTAGTGAGATGCAACACAGATGATTTATATAACGACCCGACGTTCGGTATTAGGATTCGGAGTGTTTTGGGACACTTAGTCCCTAAATGAGAGCTTAAGAGTTGAAAAATGGTCTGTATTTGGAACAGTGTGAAGATGACATCGGAATGGGAATCTGATGGTTCCGTTAGCTCAGTTAGGTGATTTCGGTGTTGGTAGCATGTTCGGAATGTTATTTGGAGGTCCGTAGCTCATTTAGGCTTGAAATACCGAAGTTTGAATTTTTGGAGGTTCCGGTCCAATAGTGAGTTTTTGATCTGAGGGTCAGATTTAAATTTCGGAAGTTTTTGTAGCCCCGTCATGTCATTTGGGATGTGTGTGCAAAATTTCAGGTCATTCGGGCGAGGTTTGGTTAGGTTTTTGATCGAAAGCATGTTTGGTTGGAATTGGAGTTCTTAGGCTTGAATCTTTGATTAATTCGTGTTTCCGGCGTTGTTTTAGGTGGTTTAAGGACTGGAGCAAGTTTGAATGATGTTACGGGTTATGTCTGTAGGTTTGGTTGAGGTCCCGGGGGCCTCGGGTGTGTTTCGGATGCTCAACGGGTCTTTTCCTCTTGTTTTGAACTGCTGTTGCTGCTTCTGGTATGCCTTCATCGTGTTCGCGTTATGCCATTCGCGTTCGTGAAGGCTTGTCTTGGCTAGTTGGGAATTTCTTCAACGCATTTGCGTTAGGACCTTCGCGTAGCCCTATTTTCCCCTCCATCGCGTTCGCGTTGCCCATGTCGCGTTCGCGTAGTTACACTGTTCCACTCTTCGCGTTCGCGTATCATTTCACGCGTTCGCGAAGAGCAACCCCTGGGCCAACATATTTTTCTTCTACGCATTCGCGGATGCTTTGTCGCATTCGCGCTGAGTAACCAGAGCACCCTCGCCTTTTCTTCTTCACGAACGGGATGCTTCTTCCGCTTTCGCGATGACCAATTACCTGGGCAGACAGATTAAATTACCCATTTCGAGGGTTTCACCATTTTTATAACATTTTGACTTCTAGAGCTCGGTTTTTGGCAATTTTCGAAGGGATTTTCACCTGGGCAACTTGGCTAAGTAATTCTCACTCGATTTAGACCAAATTCCATGAATCTTCCCTTAATTTCACCCTTTAATTTCGTGTTTTTGAATGAGAAATGAGTAAAACTTCTTAGACCTAATTATGTGATTTTGAGTGGGCATTTGACCTCCAATTTGGGAGATTTTTATATGGTTAGACTCGTGAGAGTACGAGGGTTCTGAAAACGTAAAAATTATTCGATTCTGAGTCGTTAGATGGAGGGGCATTTTGGTCATTTTACATATTTTCGCGTCCTAGCTTTAATTTTAATAGTGGAATCAGTTGTTTACAATATTATTTACGATATGTAATTATATTGAATAGATTTGGGCCATTTGGAGTATGATACTCGTGGCAAGGGCATCGTTCCTTAGTTGATTTTGCACCGGTTCGAGGTAAGTGGCTTGCCTAACCTTGTGTGGGGGACTTCGTCCCTTAGGATGTGATAATTGGTAGTTGGATGCCTTGTACGTGAGGTGACGAGCGCGTACTTAAGCTAATTGTTGAAACCCGAATTTTTACTTAAATACTTGAACTGGATTTTCTTTCATATTTGCTTTATCCTACTTGCTATTATAGCCTGTGCTAGTGTAGAAGAGCATGTCTAATAGATCCAAATTGAATAATTCTTTAAATTGACTTAACTGTGATTACGTGGAGTATGTTAGGCCAGTATTAATTGTTGCCTTGTATTGTTATACTTCAATTTCTGAATATTTCTCTGATTTTGGTTGTGCATTTACATTGGGACTACGGATGTGGGATTCCGGGAGCTCCCCCCTTGTTTGTTTACTTTTGGACTACGGGTTCGAATCCCGAGAGATCCCCCTGCACTTTTATTTTGGGACTACGGGACGGTATCCCGGGAGATCCCTTGCACACTGGTGATTGGACTACGAGATAGTATCCTGGGAGATCCTTTGATATTGATATGAGAGTTGGACGACGGGACGGTATCCCGAGAGATCCATCGGACAGTTGAGGAAAGGGCTACAGGGCGGTCTCCTGGGAGACCCTCGTTGGCATTCTTGTTGCAATTTAGCTGTGTTTACTCTGCGTTTCTGCTCTGTCGTTGTAGTATTATTATCTCATTGAGCTGTCTTATTACACTGCTGCGTTCGTTAGTTTCGTCGGATTTCTACACTGTTAATATTTTTGCTGCTATATTATTTTTGCCTCAGTAGGGCCCTGACCTTCCTCGTCACTACCCAACCGAGTTTAGGCTTGGCGCTTACTAAGTACCGTTGTGGTGTACTCACGCCTCTTCTTCACATGTTTTTCATGTGCAGATCTAGGTACCGCTACGCAGGCGCATTATCAGTAGCTGCATGGAGCATTTCGGAGACTTGAGGTATATCTACCGCGTCCGCAGACCGGAGAATCTCCCTCTCACTCTACCCTTTAGTTAGTTAGATGTTATTCTGTTCTTCCTTGTTATAGACTTTTCGGATGATTAGAGCAGTGTTATGTATTACTCTTAGCCTGTGTTGCCCGTGGGTTTTCGGGTCTTTAGGATAGTTTCAGAATTTAAAGTGTTAAAGTGTATGTGCCAGGCGGCAACTGTATACATTACTCACGGGTATTTAGCTTTTGATTATAAATTTCGTAAATGTTGTTACTTCCTCAATGTGTTAGGCTTACCTAGTCGTGAAGGCTAGGTGCCGTCATGACATGTTCACAATTGGTGAACTAGGGTCGTGACAAGTTGGTATCAGAGCTCTAGGTTCATAGGAGTCACGGGACACATGCCGGTTTATTAGAGTCTCGCTGATCGGTACGGAGACGTCCGTATTTATCTACGAGAGGCTATGTAATTGTTTAGGAAAATCTTCATTTCTTTTGAATTCCTTGTCGTGCGATATTTTGACACCTATTCTAAACTTCTGTCTTCTATTCTCTCACAGATGGTGAGGACACGTGCTTCACGAGAGGACCAGGCACCCGTGCCCCCTACTGCCGCCGTTAGAGGCCGGGGCCGGAGCCGGGGTAGAGGTCGAGGACGCGCTCGAGGTGCAGCCACAGCACCCGCACTCCCTGCCGCTGAGGTACCACCAGCAGATCCAGTTGGAGCACAGGCACCTGGTACACCTACTACAGCTACTACTACTCCAGCACTGCAGGAGACCCTGGCTCAGTTCATGAGCATGTACACTACTTTAGCTCAGGCGGGGTTGCTTCCCCTCGCTGCAGCCACATCTCAGGCCGGGGGAGGGGCCCAGACTCTCGCAGCCCGCACTCCTGAGCAGAGAGTGCCGATGGAGCAGGTTCCAGAGGTTATTCCTGTACCGCCTGCAGCACTAGTACAACCCGGGGATGGATCAGCTGTCTCAGAGGACGA
>MU708728.1:0-51295 GCA_026770625.1 Nicotiana glauca | reverse complement strand
GCATATCTACCAGCCTCAGAGAGACCTATGGCGATGGATGTTTAGGCTTTAGCCAGGCAGTTCGTGAGATTGGACCTTTCAGAGCCCAGTCGGGTTCTAGCCTGTGTGGTTTCTCGGTCTTCCCTATTTGATCGCATCAGAGAGCGGCAGTTTGATGACCCTCATTTGCTTGTCCTTCAGGACAGAGTTCGGCGTGAGAATGCTAGAGATGTTACCATCGGGGATGATGGAGTGTTGAGGATGCAGAGCCGGATTTGTGTGCCCAATATCGATGATCTTTGAGAGTTGATTCTAGCAGAGGCCCATAGCTAGCGGTATTCCATCCATCCGGGTGCCGCGATGATGTATCAGGACTTGAAGCAGCACTACTGGTAGAGGCGGATGAAAGAGGATATAGTTGACTATGTGTCTAGATGCCTCAACTGCCAGCAGGTGAAGTATGAGCACCAGCGTCCGGGTGGGTTGCTACAGCAGATTGAGATTTCAGAGTGGAAGTGGGTGCGTATCACCATGGACGTCGTATCTAGACTTCCACGGACCGTGAGGAAGTTTGATTCTATTTGGGTCATTGTGGATCAACTGACCAAGTCCGCTCATTTCATACCTGTGTGTACCACTTATATATCGGACCGGTTAGAGGAGATCTATATCAGGGAGATTGTCCGGTTGCATAGTATTCCATTCTCTATCATCTCAAACAGAGGCACTCAGTTTACATCATGGTTCTGGAGAGCCGTGCAGCAGGAGTTAGGCACTCGAGTGGAGTTGAGCACCGCATTCCACCCCCAGACGGACGGATATCGAAAGCGTGTTTGGTTGGAATTTGGAGTTCTTGGGCTTGAATCTTTGATTAATTCGTGTTTCCAGCGTTGTTTTAGGTGGTTTAAGGATTGGAGAAAGTTTGAATGATGTTACGGGTTATGTTTGTAGGTTTGGTTGAGGTCTCGGGGGCCTCGGGTGTGTTTCGGATGCTCAACGGGTCTTTTCCTCTTGTTTTTGAACTGTTGTTGCTGCTTCTGGTATGCCTTCATCGCGTTCGTGTTATGCCATTCGCGTTCGCGAAGGCTTGTCTTGGCTAGCTGGGAATTTCTTCAACACGTTCGCGTTAGGACCTTCGCATTCGCGTAGCCCTATTTTCCCCTCCATCGCGTTCGTGTTGCCCATGTCGCGTTCGCGTAGTTACACTGTTCCACTCTTCACGTTCGCGTATCATTTCACGCGTTCGCAAAGAGCAACCCCTGTGCCAACATATTTTTCTTCTACGCGTTCGCGGACTCTTGTTTGCGTTCGCGCTGAGTAACCAGAGCACCCTCGCTTTTTCTTCTTCGCGAACGCGATGCTTCTTCCGTGTTCGCGATGACCAATTACCTGGGCAGACAGATTAAATTACCCATTTCGAGGGTTTCACCATTTTTATAACGTTTTGACTTCTAGAGCTCGGTTTTTGGCGATTTTCGAAGGGATTTTCACCTGGGCAACTTGGGTAAGTAATTCTCACTCGATTTAGACAAAATTCCATGAATCTTCCCTTAATTTCACCCTTTAATTTCGTGTTTTTGAATGGGAAGTGGGTAAAACTTCTTAGACCTAATTATGTGATTTTGAGTGGGCATTTGACCTCCTATTTGGGAGATTTTTATATGGTTAGACTCGTGAGAGTACGAGGGTTCTGAAAACGTAAAAATTATTCAATTCCGAGACGTTGCCTGGAGGGGCGTTTTGGTTATTTTACCTATTTTTGCGCCCTAGCTTTAATTTTAATAGTGGAATCAGTTGTTTACAATATTATTTACGATATGTAATTGTATTGAATAGATTTGGGCCATTTGGAGTATGATACTCGTGGCAAGGGCATCGTTCCTTAGTTAATTTTGCACCGGTTCGAGGTAAGTGGCTTGCCTAATCTTGTGTGGGGGACTTCGTCCCTTAGGATGTGATAATTGGTAATTGGATGCCTTGTACGTGAGGTGACGAGCGCGTACTTGAGCTAATTGTTGAAACTCAAATTTTTACTTAAATACTTGAACTGGATTTTCTTTCATATTTGCTTTATCCTACTTGCTATTATAGCCTGTGCTAATGTAGAAGAGCATGTCTAATTGATCCAAATTGCCTAATTGTTTAAATTGCCTTAACTGTGATTACGTGGAACATGTTAGGCCAGTATTAATTGTTGCCTTGTATTGTTGTACTTCAATTTCTGAATATTTCTCTGATTTTGGTTGTGCATTTACATTGGGACTACGGATGTGGGATTCCGGGAGCTCCCCCTTGTTTGTTTACTTTGGGACTACGGGTTTAAATCTCGGGAGATCCCCCTGCACTTTTATTTTGGGACTACGGGATGGTATCCCGGGAGATCCCCTGCACACTGGTGATTGGACTACGGGACGGTATCCCGGGAGATCCTTTGATATTGATATGAGGGTTGGACGACGGGACGGTATCCCGAGAGATCCATTGGAAGTTGAGGAAAGGGCTACGGGACGGTCTCCTGGGAGACCCTCGTTGGCATTCTTGTTACAATTTAGCTGTGTTTACTCTGCATTTCTGCTCTGTCGTTGTAGTATTATTATCTCATTGAGCTGTCTTATTACACTGCTGTGTTCATTAGTTTCGTCGGATTTCTACACTGTTAATATTTTTGCTGCTATATTATTTTTGCCTCAGTAGGGCCCTGACCTTCCTCGTCACTACCCAACCGAGTTTAGGCTTGGCACTTACTGAGTACCGCTGTGGTGTACTCATGCCTCTTCTGCGCATGTTTTTCATGTGCAGATCTAGGTACCTCTATGCAGGCGCATTATCAGTAGCTGCAGGGAGCATTTCGGAGACTTGAGGTATATCTGCGGCGTCTGCTGACCGGAGAGTCTCCCTCTCACTCTACCCTTTAGTTAGTTAGATGTTATTATGTTCTTCCTTGTTATAGACTTTTTGGATGATTAGAGCAGTGTTATGTATTACTCTTAGCCCGTGTTGCCCGTGGGTTTCCGGGTCTTTGGGATAGTTTCAGAATTTAAAGTGTTAAAGTGTATGTGCCAGGCAGCAACTGTATACATTACTCACGTTATTTTGCTTTTGATTATAAATTTCGTAAATGTTGTTACTTTCGCAATGTGTTAGGATTACCTAGCCGTGAAGGCTAGGTGCCGTCATGACATGTTCACAATTGGTGAACTAGGGTCGTGACAATTTAGATGCAGAGTTTGAATTTTTGTGCATTTAGGGTTTGGATGAACAATACTTTTATTATTGAGTGAGCAAAGAGCGAAAAGGGTAAATGAAGCCCTGAGGTCCTATTTATAGAAAATGACCCTGAGACCTACTATACCTACCCACTATGGACCGCAAAAAATATCACCGCGGTCTGCGATACTTAAGAATATGTAGCATTGAGGAGACACCCACTGTGGACCGCACAAAATGCTCTACGGCGCAGTGGTCCACCGCGGACCGCACAAAATGCAATGCGGCCGCGGTGGAAACTTCAGAGAACCATCATTCTGTACCTATCATTATTGCGGACGCTTTGATTTGTTGCCCCTGCATTACGGCCTTTGCGGCCGCAAGAAATGCTATGCGGCTGCAATGCAAACTTCAGAGAGTGCACATTTTTCCCAACTTATCATGTGCTGCATCAAAATAATCCTACACACATCTCACAACTAGTTAGTCCAAAAAAAAACCTACACTAAAAATAAAATCAAAGAAAAACAAAAAGAAAGGCACATGGGTTGCCTCCCAAGAAGCGCCTGATTTAACGTCGCGGCACGATGCTGTCACTTGAGATGGATCATTGCCACCACATGGTTATCATAAATCTTGCCAAGATAGTGCTTGACTCTGTGACCATTAACTCTAAAGATCTCACCATTTTTGTTTTTCAAGTCAAGTGCACCAAACAGAGTCACACGCACCACTTCAAAAGGTCCACTCTATTTTGATTTAAGCTTTTTCAGAAATAGACGTAACTGAGAATTGAACAAGAGAACCAAATCACTCACTTTGAACTCCTTTCTACGAGCATACTTGTCATGAAGGTACTTCATCTTGTCCTTGTACAAGGACGAACTGGAGTAGGCATGGAATCGGAGTTCATCAAGTTCATTAAGCTACTCCACACGAAGATTTGCTGCCACATCACATTCAAGATTCAGCTTTCTCAAAGCCCACATGGCCTTGTGCTCTAACTCAACCGGAAGATGGAAAGCTTTCCCAAACACCAACCGGTACGGAGACATACCAATCGGAGTCTTGTAAGTAATCCTATAAGCCCATAAAGCATAATCCAATTTCTTGACAAATCGGTCCTATTTGCATTGACCGTCTTTGACAATATACTCTTTATTTCCCTGTTTGAAACTTCCACTTGGACACTCGCCTGAGGATGATAAGGAGTAGAAACTTTGTGATTGATACCATACTTTGAAAGCAAAGTATCAAAAGCTCTATTACAAAAATGCGACCCCCCCATCACTTATGATTGCACGAGAAGTGCCAAACCTTGTAAAAATGCTCTTTTTGAGAAACGCAACAACACTCTGAGCCTCATTGTTGGGTAAAACCATGGCCTCGACCCACTTTGGAACATAGTCAATTGCCACTAGAATGTATGTGTTCCCACATGAGCTTACAAATGGGCCCACGAAATCAATACCCCACACATCAAAAATATCAACTTCTAAAATGGTGTTGAAAGGCATCTCGTCTTTCTTCAAATTCCACCCGCTCTTTGACATTAGTCACACCTCTTCACAAGTTCACTTTCGTCTTTATACAAAGTTGGCAAGTAATATCCACAACATAAGAACCTTCGAAGTTGTCCTTGCCCTACCATGATGGCCACCATAGGGAGGAGTGACAAGCCTCTAAGATACTCAACTGCTCCTCCTCTGGAGCACACCTTTGGATCACTCCGTCGGTTCATATCTTGAACAAGTACGGCTCATCCCAATAGAAATCCAAACTATCCCGTTTGAGCTTCTTCCTTTGGTTAGAAGAGAGCTCAGACATGATTATACCAGTCACAAGGAAATTAGCAACATCCACAAACCATGACATATCATTCATCAACACAGAAAGTAGTTGCTCATCGGGAAATGTATCATTGATCTCTAGGCCATCACACGACCTCCCTTCCTCCTCCAAGAGGGACAAGTGGTCCGCCACTTGGTTTTCACTACCTTTTCGGTCCATAATTTTCAAATCAAACTCTTGAAGTAGAAAAACCCATCGCATCAGCCTAGATTTGGAATCTTTCTTCGTCATCAAATACCTAAGAATGGCATGATCGGTGTGCACTATGACTTTGGCACCCACAAGATACGATCGGAAATTTTCCATTGCGAACACAATAGCCAACAGTTCTTTTTCAGTCACTGTGTAGTTCCTTTGGGCATCATTCATTGTCTTGATCGCGTAGTACACCGGATGAAACATTTTGCTCACTCTTTGCCCCAAAACTTCCCCAACTGCAACATTACTCGCATCGCACTGAGCTCAAAAGGCAAGCTCCAATTGGGTGCGGTAATAATATGAGTGGTGGTCAACGTTTGCTTGATGCTTGCATACATCCCTCATCGAACACGAACTTGGCATCCTTTTCTAATAGCTTGCACAAAGGATTCACTACCTTCGAAAAATCCTTGATAAATCTCCGGTAGAACCCCGTATGCTCAAGAAAACTTCTAACCCCCTTGACAGAAGTGGGGGGAGGAAGCCTTTAAATCACCTCTATTTTAGCTTTGTCCACTTCTATGCCATGTTTTGTGATTTTATGACTAAGGGCTATGCCCTTCTCAATCATGAAGTGGTATTTTTCCCAATTGAGCACAAGATTGATTTCTTCACATCGGGCCAACACCCTATCAATATTCTTCAGGCATTCATCAAATGAATCTCCCACAACACTAAAGTCGTCCATGAATACCTCCAAAATAACTTCCACCATGTCGGTGAAAATGGACACCATACACCGCTAGAATTTAACTGGTGCATTACATAACTCAAAAGGCATCCTAGAAAAGGCAAAGGTGTCATATTGACAAGTGAAAGTGGTCTTCTCCTGATCTTCCGGAGAAATCAAGATTTGGTTGTATCCAGAATATCCATCCGAGAAATAGTAGAAGGTACGCCTAGTAAGTCGATCAAGCATCTGGTCAAGGAAAGGAAATGGAAAGTGATTCTTGCGGGTCACTTTGTTCAGTTTGCGGTAGCACAAGCACACCCCCATCCGGTGACTGTCCGAGTAGGAATTAGTTCATTTTGTGCATTGGTCACCACAGTCACACCACCCTTCTTCGGCACACATTGCACCGGCAAAGTCTAAGAACTATCAGAGATGGGGTACACAACCCCAACATTTAACCTATTGATCACCTCCTTTTTCACAACTTCTTGCATTGCCTCATTCAACCTCCTTTGATGTTCCAAGGAGGGTTTTGCATCATCTTCAAGAATAATCTTGTGCAGACAGAATGCAGGGATTATTCCCCGAATATCAACTAAAGTCCATCCAATTACCTTCTTCTGCTTTTGGAGCACCGCCAATGTGGCATCTACCTGTATGTTAGTGAGACAAGAGGAAAACATAACCGGCAAAGTTGAACTAGGGCCTAGGAATTCATACCTAAGGTGTGGAGGCAACGACTTCAACTCCAACATCGGAGGTTCCTCGATTGAGGGCTTTGTTGGTGGAGTCTTCTTATTCTCAAGATCTAAGGATAGCTTCCGAGGCTCATAAGAGTAAGAGCCCATTCCATGTAAAGCATTGACACACTCCACACTTCCTTCATCCTCATTATATCAAGATTCAACAAAACTGCCTCTAGAGGGTCCTCCACATTGATCATTGCACTGGTATCATCAATTATCACTGTCGTGACAAGATCCACAAATGAGCACACTTCGGTACAGTTGGGCTGCTTCATTGACTTACACACATGAAAGACCACTTTTACATCACCCCACTCGGAAAGTGAGTTCCCCTGCTTCCACATCAACTGAAGTCTTCCCAGTTGCAAGGAAAGGCCTTCCCAAGATTATAGGCACATCAAAATCGACCTCACAGTCAAGAATCACAAAATCAGCTGGCAAGATAAATTTGTCAACCCGGACAAGAACATCATCAATAATACCCAATGGTCTCTTCACTGATCTATCCTCCATTTGCAATCTCATGGAAGTTGTCATCGATTTCCCAATACCCAAAGTCTTGAAAACTGAGTAGGGCATCAAGTTGATACTTGCCCCCAAATCACATAGAGCTTTAGCAAAGTCTGCACTCCCAATGGTGCAAGGAATGGTGAAAGCACCGGGATCTTCTAGCTTCGGGACCATTGAATGCACTATTGCACTCACTTGGTGGGTCATCTTGATAGTTTCGCAATCCATGGATATTTTCTTTGTCACCAAGTCCTTCATGAATTTAGCATAACCCGACATTTGTTCTAGAGTCTGTCACACCTCCTTTTTACACCCGAAAGGGTATAAGGGAGTTTTGCCAATTTAAGTGGCAATCGAAACGAGATTTATTTAATTAAAATTTAGAGTTACCACATGGGATAATTTATGGTGTCCCAAGTCACCGGATTAAATCTCGAATCGAGGAAAGATTGACTTTGTTTTACATCCGCAAACAGAAATCCAGGTAAGATTCTGTTAACCCGGGAGAAGGTGTTAGGCATTCCCGAGTTTCGTGGTTCTAGCACGGTCGCTACACTGTTATTATTGGCCTATTTATTTAAATTTAAAACATCTTTGAAACCTATGTGCATTTTTATTCCTTTTAAACCGCTTTTAATAATCCAATTATTATACAACTAATTATTGATTGCACGTTTGCAAATTATGTCACGGGAACCGTACCCGCGATCCACGACGTGTTTATTTTAATAACAAGATTAAATATGGCCGGTTCACATAAATTTACCCCCAAATTTTAGAAATTAAGTGTCATAACCACATCACAAAAACTGTACCCGTAGCTACGACAATTTGTTTAATTAACGTGCCTAAAGCAAACTACGAGATTTCAATGCATTTTCTACCCTAGTTAAGATATCTAATATGGGGGTCATAGATTATGGAGGTTGCTTGGAGGGACGACGTGCGTGGGATCCTATTAATGTAATAGTTCACAATCCAATTATTTAATGGCTGGATTTTCAATCAAATTTAAACTAATAAGCAAGGTTTTGATTTTTCGCCTCCCTTTAACTAACTGCCTCTCTGACCGAAGAATTCTGATTTTAGCCATTGTTATTCTATGATAAATGTAGCCTTTATTACATTTTGAATCCATAGCCACTTCACTTTAAAAAAAACTATTAATTTTTATGACTAAATGAGGAACAGTAACGTCACCACTAGCATCTTAACCATCAACACATGAACATCAACTTCTATTCATGATTATTCACATAAAGTAAACAAGATAACAAAACAAATTTAGTATAGAATTAACACCTCAATGTCATATGCTCAAATAAGCCAAATATGTATTAAGAGTGAACATTCAGAAGGAACCTACACAACACGGTTTGAATTCATTAGGAGAAATCTAAGAAAAACAAAGTGAGTATAGAAATAGACCTCAAATGATTCTTGCAAAAAACACTTTGCAGGTCGCCTTCCTAACAATTAAGCTACGGACAGAGACCTTGAACTGGAAATGAAGCCATGATCGACGACACCCAACGGACAACCTCGCTAACTCAAACTCCCAAAACAAACGAGAAGGTGATGAGAAGAAGGAAACAGAGCAGCAACTGCTTCATTTTGGTATGATGCGTGCGTGTGTCTGGATAGCCGCTGTTACTATTTTTAGGTTCCAAGAAGAAGGAATCAGCTAGTGTGTGTGTGTATGTCTTGGAATTTCTGTGCGTGTGTGTGGCTCTGTCGAGTTATTGTCATGAAGGCTGTTGAAGGAGGTAACTGGTGTTATGGGTTGTTTTTCGGCGAGCTGGGTTGAGTCGTTGGCGTGAGGATAGTCATTTATGTAAAGGTAACGGTGGCTCTCTAGGTTATAGGTGTGTGTATGGAGATGGAGATCCAGAGGGGGGATGTTTTTGATGATAAGGGTCGGGGTCGTCTGGTTCGCCACTTGAGAGATGAAGAACGGTGGTCTATAGATGAGGAATCGTGAAGAAGAAGATATTACAAGGGCGGGGGCCTGTTTTGCGGTGCCTTTTTCAGCCATTTTTCCTAGCGTTATTTTGTGTCCCCTTTTTCATTTCAGGTATTAGTCTCTATATGTGATTGTAGAGTCTAGGTCTAGGGTTTTGTAGGGTTTTTTAGGTTAAGGGGTATGTGCCTAGGATTTATGGGTTTGGGGTTTATGGGCTAGATCCGAAAATTAGGCCTAAAAATGGGTTGCTCGAGCCCAAGTTTTATTCTTTCTTCGCGAACGAGACTAAAATACGACCTCATTTATTAATTAGTCCTACTTAAGTAAAATAACTGTTAAACTGACCGTTAAAACAAACCTATTCTTAGTATTTTTCAAGATTAAAAATGACTACAAAATATTAATGAAACTATTTTTTTATAATTTTCATTTTCTTGTAATAAAATAAAGTAAAAGAGTCAAAATTAGTTGAGATAGTGATATTAGGCCTAAATTAATTATTTACGTGCTAAAGTATAAAAAATTTTGGGGAGGGTCAAAAATCACATGTCTACAGCTGCCCCTCTTTGACTGGAAATACGAAGTATTTTCAGATAAAGAATGACTAGACAGGTTTTTAACCCGACCCTCATTTAAAGAGACCAAAAGCTAAAAGAAAGAAGAATGTGACTGAGACCTGGTATCTGAGCTGCCTACATATCCTTGTCTATAAAGGAATCAGGCCACGTGTAGTTCAGAAGTGAGTGATATGATGGATTATGCCGAGGTGGAAAGCCGGTCGAGGTGCCGTTTCACCGAAGTTCTAGTCCGCGGTCCTGCTATTATAACAAAAATCAAGAAGAAAAAAAGGGAAAAGACTAACTAAGCTTGTCAACTATGAGTTACAAGATTCCTATCTATATGTCTTCTGAAGCTTGATCTTGAGTCTTGAATGGTTTTTCATGCAGACTTTGGATTTGAACCTTGACGCTTGCTAGTTGCAAGTGCTAGTTCATTCTTCTTCAGCTTTTTGGATCAAAACCGGACACACTATGCTTGTGACTTCCGTCATGTCTTGAGCAGCTCACATCTTACATCAACTTCTGCATATGGATTCACTTCTTGCCTTTCTTCTACTTCTTTCTTTTTAATTCTGGATTGTGACTAACTTCCATTGATTATCTTGGAATATTGACTCGCATTCTTACCATGAGCTTCTTTCGTTGCTGACTTGAATTGCATTCTGAAGTGAATTCTCTTATTCTCCAGGTAGGCTCCTGATTGCTGAACACTTGCACTGCTTTTCTTTGAAACTTGAACTGCTTCCCTTTGTTCTCCAGGTGGGCTCCTGATTGCTGAACTCCTTTGAATGTTGTTGCTTTCCTTTTGTTCTCCAGATGGGCTCCTGATTACCAACACTCGCGCTACTTTTCCTCGAAACTTGAACTGCTTCCCTTTGTTCTTCAGGTGGGCTCCTGATTGCTGAACTCCTCTGAACCTAAGTTGTCCTCTTCTTGACATTGCTTTCCTTTTGAACTATCTTCCCTTGTTTTCCAGGTAGGCACCTGATTACAACAAAACATACAAAACAAAAGAAATTTTTCTGCCCTAGTTTGATATTGGGAATTTCTGTGAGTTGTTAGCAAAATTGTAAAACACTTATACTATTGATGCAATGATGAGAGTAAACTAAAGACTAGACTAGAATGTGCATCTCCTATGAGTAAAACCAAGAAACTTTGACTAGCAAATGCGTCTGCTAAAAATAAAACCTGAATGACCCAAATTAAGAAGTGTGTCTCCTAGGGATGAAATTCGAAAGAACCAAACTAGGAAGTACGTATCCTAGGGCCGAACTTAAATGACTCAAACTAGGAAGTGCGTCTCCTAGGGGTGAAATCTCAATTTAGGAAGTGCGTCTCCTAGAACAAAATATAACTTGCAAGACCCAGACTTGGAAATGCATCTCCTAAGGGTGAAACTTCAATGACTCAAACTAGGAAGTGTGTCTCCGACGAATGAATTCTCAATTTAGGAAGTGCGTCTCCTAAAAGTATATCCTGAAAGACCCATACTAGGAAGTGCATCTCTTAGGGGTGAAACTTAATTTAGGAAGTGCGTCTCCTATGAATGAACTCTCAATTTAGGAAGTGTGTCTCCTATGGGTGAAACTACAATGACTCAAACTAGGAAGTGCGACTCCTAAACTGTATAGCCTGAAAGACCCAAACTAGGAAGTGCGTCTCCTAGAGGTGAAAGTTTAATGGCTCAGACTAGGAAGTGCATCTGCTATGAATGAACTATCAATTTAAGAAGTGTGTCTCTACAAGTGTATCCTGAAAGACCCAAACTAGGAAGTGCGCCTCCTAGGAGTGAAACATCAATGACTCAAACTAGGAAGTGCGTCTCCTATGAATGAACTCTCAATTTAGGAAGTGCGTCTCCTAAAGGTGTAAATTCAATGACTCAAACTAGGAAGTGTCCTATGAATGAACTCTCAATTTAGGAAGTGCATCTCCTATGGGTGAAACTTTAATAACTCAAACTAGGAAGTGCGTCTCCTATGAATGAACTCTCAATTTAGGAAGTGCGTCTCCTAAAGGTGTAACTTCAATGACTCAAACTAGGAAGTGCGTCTCCTATGAATGAACTCTCAATTTAGGAAGTTCATCTCCTATGGATGAAACTTCAATGACTCAAACTAGGAAGTGTGTCTCCTATGAATAAACTCTCAATTTAGGAAGTGCATCTCCTAAAGGTGTATCCTGAAAGACCTAGACTAAGAAATGCATCTCCTAAGGGTGAAACTTCAATGACTCAAACTAGGAAGTGCGTCTCCTACGGATGAAATCTCAATTTAGGAAGTGCGTCTCCTATGGGTGAAACTACAATGACTCAAACTAGGAAGTGCGTCTCCTAAACAGTATAGCCTGAAAGAACCAGACTAGGAAGTGCGTCTCTAGGGGTGAAACTTCAATGGCTTAAACTAGGAAGTGCATCTCCTATGAATTAACACTCAATTTAGGAAGTGCATCTCCTACTGGTGTATCCTGAAAGACCCAGACTAGGAAGTGTGTCTCCTAGGTTGAAATCTCAATTTAGGAAGTGCATCACCTAGAACAAAATATAACTTGAAAGACCCAGACTAGGAAGTGTGTCTCCTAGGGGTAAAACATCAGTGACTTAAACTAGGAAGTGCATCTCCTATGAATGAATTTAAATGACCAAGACTAGGAAGTGCATCTCCTAGGGGTGGAATCTCGATTTAGGAAGTGCATCTCCTAGAGCAAAATATAACTTGAAAACCCAGACTAGGAAGTGTTTCTCCTAGGGGTGATGTGTGATCTTCTCAATAGCCTTTGTGTAAGCAGAATTGGGGCACTACACCTAAAAAATTCAAGCTTCCAAGCTTTGATATAAATAAAGCTTTCATCCCTATTTCAGACAAAGAAAACTTGTAAGTTTAAACATAGTGGTTGGTTTGTGGCCTTGACTTTGAGGGAGATTTCTCCTTCACTTGCCAAGATAACTTTGATTTCACCTTGAAAGAAATTGCTTGCTTATTGACTAACCAATTTCTCTGTCACCCTTATCACGGAAAATACCTCTACTTCGTTCAGATCTAATACCCTCCATCTGTTGCATTGCTCATGAACTGACATTTACCCAACCTTTGCATTTCACATAAATCCCAAATCATGTTGATTGTTACCAACTCAGTGTGTATATTGTTCTTTCCTCACTTATGTTGCTTTGATGTGCTAGCCAAAATTTGCTTTGTGCAAATGGAAAGCTGGTGGCAAATTTTGAAGTCATTTCTCACTTGTTCTGACCAAATAGACTCAGGAAGAAGAATTAAGCAAGACAAAATGAACAGAGTAAAGGACAATGGAAAGTGATGATTCCTAACAAGAAAACTACCAAGTATAAACTTACCAGATGTGGATACCAACTCTAATGACCATGACATGCACCTTTGGATTAAGTGGCCTAATCTGTCAAGTAAATCTAATGCTCAACTCTTGTTGTACCTTTTTTCCATGAAACTGGTCTTTAATGCTCTGATTTTCCAATCTGATTCACGATCCTTATTCGACTTTTAGTGCCCGAAGAGTTTTCACCATCATACCTCTCTCATTTTTGTTCTTTCTCTCAACTTACCGTCGCCTTATAGTGCCTGTGAAGGTTTTCACCGATAAGACTCTCTCATTTTTATTTTCCTTGTTTAGAACGAAGCGTTGCCCTTGATATGAATCACCTCTACTTACTCGACTTGGCATCTCTCGAAGACTGGTCAGAAGGTCTTTCTTTGGACCGTAATGTGGGCTTTTGGATAGGGTTAGAAAGAAAGGGTATCACGAAGGCTCAAAACAACTTGAATGGGTTCAAACTTACAACTTTTGGAATCAGATCTTTTACATAACCACAACTTCTACCCCAGTTTCTTTGCTTGGGGGCTTTTGGATTTTATTTTGATGGGACCGAACCGTGAGGCTACCTACGTATCCTTAAAAGGAATCAGGTCGAACATAGTTCATGACATAGGAATTGCTTTGTATTTTTTGTGCTTTTCTCTTTTTTTCTTTTTCTTTTTTTCCTTTCTTTTTTTTTTCTTTTCTTTACTCTTTTCCCATTTTTCTTTCTCTTTTTCTCTCCTCTTTTCCTTTTTTTTTTTTTTTTTTTTTTTCTGTATCTGTATTTCTAAACTCTGCTTCTGATTCCAAAAGAGGGATATGAAAGAAAATAAATAAGGCTCAAAGGGGTAACAAAGGATAAAGTATTTAGATAGCAGAATAAAATGCCTTCATCATTTCAATCTTCAAAGCATGCTAGATATAAACAACACAATCAACCAAACCAAAGAAATCACACATAATATCTTTTGACTACATCAGAATTGATAGCCATATACACATATTTGCCTTCTTCATATGTTAAATACAAAATACCATTGGACAACACTCTCATTACCACGAACGAGCCCTGTCAATTAGGGGAAAACTTGCCTTTCGCTTCAACCTGATGCGGCATGATGCGGCATGATGCGTTTCAATAGTATTTCTTTATGTTCTATTTGCCCCAGTTTCACACAATTCGGGCTTGAAGTGATCTTAAAATGCCTTTACTTATTTCCCTCAAATGTCCCTATCATCTTCAAAATTGTTTCAATGCTTCCTGACTAAACTAACTTTTAAGACCAGTCTGAAAATTACGCATGCATGTCATGTCACTAGAGTCAGCAGGAAAAGAACTATAAAAGGAGGAGAGAACTAAACAAAAAATGACTAGAAATAACAGAAGACAGGAAATTGCATTAGACAGACGGTGAAACGGTTCGAACAACAAGACAAGCAAACTACAATGGAGTTACAACCTTGGAACAAACCTAGACAACACTAAACGAGTTACTACGACTAAACGAACTAGGAAAAATAAAAGGATAGAAGGGTTTGAGTCATAAGACAATATCTGAATTACAACCCTGAAAATAACCCGAACAACAGACATGACAACAAAATAAACCACCAAGACTCCTCCCCAGCTAGCCAAGAGAAGAGCGACTTTCCAATTACCAAGCTCTGCATCTTAGCCACTGAGTTCAACATCAACATTGCTAGAACCTTCACAAGTCTTCATCGCATTGTCCTTAGCAAATTGCTTTTGGGTCCCTTTGGCCGGCTCGTTCTTATGATCAACTTCCGGAACCAAGATTGATAGCGCTTAAATATTTGCGGCAAGTGGCCCTCCGAGGATCTCAGAATAGTTCTCATATTCCTTTTCCACACAAATCATGTCCTCCATATGCGTCACATTATGAACAGGCATTGGACTTTGGCTAGTATCTGCTGCATTTAGATTTTGCACGGTAATGTCACATGCATCAATAAGCTTCTGGACTGCTCCTTTCAGATGCCAACACTTTTCTATGTCATGCCCCGGGGCATCTGAGCAATATATGCACCTTTGAGAAAAATAAAACTTCTTTGGAAGAGGGTTTGCCATTTTTACTGAATCGGCTTCAACATGTCCAATATCCTCAACCTCTGGAATAGACTGGCATATGATTCTCCAATAGGGGTGAAAGCTTTTTATTTCTTCAGTAGTCTTTTCATTTTATACTCTGGCCTCGGTTGAAACCTTTTGCGAGCAGGTGGTTGATATGCCTGAGGGGGCAGGTAAGACATTTGGGGAAGTGGTGCGGGCCATCGCGGGCCTCGTGGATGTGGAGCATATGGTGGTTCATTGTGGACGGGGTATCGGAAAAGTGATGTACGATTTTGGGGGTTCTACGGAGAGAAGTAGTAGTGGGGAGGATTACAAGGATATCCGCGGGGTCGATATTGAGGCTGAAAGTGTTTAGCAAGTATGAGTCAGGAACCTTGTGGGCAACCTTTGAGGGGTATTGGGCATCATGAGCTTTGAGTGGTTGTTCATTGTTGGGTATAGTGGATAAGACAGGAGGGCAATTTTTGGGAAAGGTAATTGGAGGATGAGTGATGGAGCTACTAGGATGGTTGGGAAAGCTGTGATAAGCGGGAAAATCTAGAGAGTATGGGGAATCATCTGGCACTATGATTGGAGTTTGGATAAGGGTAGTATCTAGGAAGGTAAGTGGCGGGGGTGGTGCCTTCCTAGTCATTCAAGCCTGATACATGTCCGCAATGTGTTGTCTTAACATCCGTACCTCTTCAACCAACCCATTGTCCAGTTCAACCAATTGCTTTTGGGCATCAGTACCAACCGACTCGATTCCATTGTCGTCTGCCATTGCCTTTCGACCTTATGTTGTAGAGAAGAGTTACCACTTTAAGAACCACAAACCAACCACCTTTCTGCTATATGAATATACGAAAAGGAACAAAATGGGGTCATCCTGTTAGCGTTAGGGCATTTAACAACAAAAATATCAAATTGCGTGCAATGCACCTAGCAACAATTAATGGTTCTAGACTGACTTCGATAGTCACAAGGTCACTTGGCATCATCCCAATTTTGTTCCCTTCAATCTTCTCTTTTCGTTTCTTTTCTAGCACTTGCTTGCTCATTTTCCTTCCCTTTTTTTCTAATTAAAACTCTTTTCTTTCCTCTCATTTCTCACATCCCATAATTTCATCTCTCTTTTTTCTTTTTTCTTTTTTTTCTTCTTCTTTTTTCCTTTTTTCCTTTTAATAATAAAAATAATAATTTGGTTGAACCATATGTAGATTGCCTACATATCATGACGCCATATGAATCAGATCTTTGCGTAGTTCGGAAAGATTGGGAATAAAGTAAACAAACTCACGTTCTCATTTTGTTTTCTTTTTTTTTTACCTTAATGACTACTCTGTTGAGAAAAGAGAAATAAAAGAAGCAAAATTCTTTTTTTTTAATTTTCTAGGCTCAATGATCTATAACCTATTCTAAACTCAAGCTTAACGAACATATACTTTGTTCTTTTTTTTCTTTTTTCTTTTGAAAAAATTTCTCTATTAAGAAAAAATCCTAGAAGAGAAAAATATTTTTTGACTTTTTTTTAGGAAGTTGTTTTCTTTTTCTTCTATGTACAATGTTCTAAAGTTATAATGAAAATAAAAGGATTTTTTTTTCATTTTTCGTGAATTTCTCAAAAAAAACCTCAGAAGAAAATCTTTTTTTATTTTTTTTATTTTTTTGGAATTAATATCTTAAAAGAAAACCTTTAGAGGTACAAAAAGAATTTTTTTTTTGAATTTTTAGTCCTAATATACTAAAGAAAATATAAAAAAAATTATTTTAAGTTCTAGATATTAATTGCCTAAAGGAAAAATCGCCTCAAATGATTTTTTTTTTCAAGTAGTAGTATTTCTAAAGAAAATTCTAACGGAAATATAAAAACACAAAATATCTCTTTTTTTGGATTTTTGATTTATAATACATTTTCAAATGCAAAATAGGAAATAATAACAAAAAACTCGACAAACTTAACTGGACTATGACAGACTCTAGCATCAACTATATGGCTGAATACTATTATACAGGACTAGAAAGCAAAACATGAACAGTAGACTCAAAAACATAAAAAGACTCTTCAGGCAGCTCCTGAATGTAGTGGTCCTGGGGTATCTGTCATGCTGAAACTCCGATAAGTAGATCCACACCTGTATGAAAAAACTTCAACCAACACTATGTGAGACAATAACATTCCCTACTAGACACATGCAAGACATGGTTGTGACTATTTTTCTAAAATTAACCTATGTGGCTAAAAATGCAAGATTTGGCTAAGACCCGCGAAGTCAAGAACCTAAACTCACTAGGAGACCGGACCCTATGTGGGTTGCCTACGTATCATGCCCCGAAAGACGAGAATAAAGTATGCGTAGTTCGGGCACCTTGGATACGTGCGAGAATTAAAAAAAATAACTAATTTAGAGAAAATATATTTTTGTCTTTTCCTTGAAAATGATGAAACATGTCAAATCTTTTTGTATTTTTCTTTTCCTCTTTTTTATGATTTTTCATATTTTTTTTTGTCTTTTTTTAAAACACAAATGTGACAGAAAACATAACTGGGCCCTACTTGCTTTATATTCATGCTTCACCCTCTTTTTTTATTTTTTTTTTCTTTCTCATTTGCGCCCTCAGCTATTATTGGTCCGCCAAATAACCTTTTTACCCTTGAAAATTGCAACATGTAGCATATTAGGATGTATCAGGATGATTTTTTATTTTTGGATACACCTGTCCTAGACGGATCCAACCCCTGTGTTGAGTCCCCAAAGTCAAATGCAAATGATGCAAATAAGCGTTCCTACTAGGGATCCGGCATGAAGCTGAGTTATTCTAGGTTCAAAACCTGGGTGTATTGTTCTAGACTAGCTTACCCCCGAGCGGACAACTCGAGCCGGGGGAGGGGGGTGGAGGGAGGGGCAGCGTACCGGTAACCAAAAGATCATCTGGCTTTGCAACTTATCCGAACCTCGTTTTAAATTGGGATATGACACTAACAGAAAGAAGTCACGCCAGCGTGCACTCCTCGGAAGATAGAAGAGAGGGGTTTCGTAGCAGTTTATATATACATTTCAGATAATATCAAAGCGGTAAAAAATAACATTTAGCACATTAGGCCCAAACATGTAGATAAAATCAGACAATAGATAAAGCCAAATATAATAATTATTCTAAGCTCGAATTCTTGAACCCTAAACCAGCGATTCTGGGTTGTTGTCCCCGGCAGAGCTGTCACACCTCTTTTTTACACCCGAAAGGGTATAAGGGAGTTGTTCCAATTTAAGTGACAATCGAAACGGAATTTATTTAATTAAAATTCAGAGTCGCCACTTGGAATAATTTATGGTGTCCCAAATCACCGGTTCAAATCTCGAATCGAGGAAAGATTGACTCTGTTTTACAGTCCGCAAATACAGAAATCCGGGTAAGGAATTTTGTTAACCCGGGAGAAGGTGTTAGGCATTTTCGAGTTTCGTGGTTCTAGCGCGGTCGCTCAACTGTTATTTTTGGCCTATTTATTTGATCTTCAAACATCTTTGAAACCTATGTACATTTTTCTTCCTTTTAACGCGCTTTTCATAATCCAATTATTATACCACTAATTATTGATTGCACGTTTGCGAATCATGTCACGAGAACCGTACCCACGATCCACTACGTGTTTATTTTAATAACAAGATTAAATGTGGCCGGGTCACATAATGTACCCTAAATTTTAGAAATTATGTGTTATAACCACGTCACGAGAACCGTACCCGTAGCTACAACAATTTATTTAATTAACGTACCTAAAGAAAACACAAGGCATTTTCTACACTAGTTAAAATATCTAATATGGGGGCATAGATTATCGAGGTCGCTTGGAGGGACGACGTGGGGATCCTATTAATGTAATAGTTCACAATTCAGTTATTTAATGGCTGAACTTTCAATCAAATTTAAACTAGCAAGAAAGGTTTTGATTTTTGGCCTCCCTTTAACTAACGGCCTCTCTGACTGAAGAATTCTGATTTTAGCCATTATTATTCTATGATAAATGTAGCCTTTATTACATTTTGAATCCATAGCCACTTCACTTTAAAAAAACCTATTAATTTTTATGACTAAATGAGGAACAGTAACGTCAGCACTAGCATATTAACCATCAACACATGAACATCAACTTCTATTCATGATTATCCACATAAAATAAGCAAGATAACAGAACAAATTTAGTAGAGAATTAACACCTCAATAACATATGCTCAAATAAGCCAAATATGTATTAGCAGTGAACATTCAGAAGGAACCAACACAACACGATTTGAATTCATTTGGGAGAAATCTAAGAAACACAAAGTGAGTATAGAAATAGACCTCAAATGCTTCTTGCAAAAAACACTCTACAGGTCGCCTTCCTAACAATTAAGCTACGGACAGAGACCTTGAACCGGAAATGAAGCCATGATCAATTACACCCAACGGACAACCTCGCTAACTCAAACTCCGAAAACAAACAAGAAGGTGATGAAAAGAAGGAAACAGAGCAGCAGCTGCTTCATTTTGGTTTGATGCGCGTGTGTGTCTGGATGGCTGTTGTTACTATTTTTAGGTTCAAAGAAGAAGGAATCAGCTGGTGTGTGTGTGTATGTCTTGGCGGTTTTGTGCGTGTGTGTGGCTGTGTCGAGTTCTTGTCATGAAGGATGTTCAAGGAGGTCGCTGGTGTTATGGGTTGTTTTACGGCGAGCTGGGTTGAGTCGCTGGCATGAGGATGCTCGTTTGTGTGAAGGTGACGACGACTCTGTAGGTTATGGGTGTGTGTGTGGAAATGGAGATCCAGAGGGGGGGATGTTTTTGCTGAAAAGGGTCGGGGTCATCTGGTTCGCCGCTTGAGAGATGAAGAACGGTGGTCCATAGATGAGGAATCACGAAGAAGAAGACATTACATGGGGTCCTATTTTGCGGTGCCTTTTTCAGCCTTTTTTCCTAGGCGTTATTTTGTGTCCCCTTTTTCATTTCAGGCATTAGTCTCTATATCTTATTGTAGAGTCTAGGTCTAGGGTTTTTTAGGTTAAGGGGTACGTGCCTAGGATTTATGGGCTAGATCCGAAATTAGGCCTAAAAATAGTTTGCTCGAGCCCAAGTTTTGTTCTTTCTCCACGAACGAGATAAATACGACCTCATTTATTAATTAGTCCTACTTAGGTAAAATAACTGTTAAAATAAGACTGACCGTTAAACCAAAACTATTTTTGGTATTTTTCAAGATTAAAAATAACTATAAAATATTAATGAAACTATTTTTTTTATAATTTTTATTTTCTTGTAATAAAATAAAGTAAAAGAGTCAAAATTAGTTGAGATAGCGATATTAGGCCTAAATTAAATATTTACGTGCTAAAGTATGAAAAATCTTAAGCAGGGTCAAAAATCATATGTCTATAGAGCCCCCACCAAAGGCACATTAATGGATAAGCTCTTCATCATGTCAATGAATTTCTTGAACAGATTCTCATTTTTCTGCTTCGCTAGTCTTTGAGGATAAGGTGGAGGTGGCCTAGGCAAAGGTGCTTTGGCTTTTGGCACGACTATTTCCGACATGTCTATTACGTGTTCCCTAGACAGGTTCACGTCATTATGTGTTTCCACCTCGGTATCTTTGATATCAATACTCACTTTTTCATTCACGTTCTCATCAATCACATTTTCAACCACCAAAGGGATCTCATCCTCTTGCAACTCAACATCATCATTCACAATTTCTTTTTGTTTAGAGCCATTTACATCACTGCCTCGTCCACTTCTTGTAGTTACCACCATTGCATGACCAGTATTGTTCCCACCCTTCGGGTTGACTACCGTATCACTAGGTAGAGCCCCCTTACGGCAAATATTCAAGGACTGTGAGATTTGGCCTAGCTGAACCTCCAAGTTTCTGATTGAAGTATTGTGGGATGGCAATTGAGCATTAGAGTCAGCATTCTTTTTCATCATCTGTTCAAATATCATTTCAATTCTCCCTATGTCATTGTTGGATGAACTAGGACCTTGGGATGGAAAATGAGGTGGATTGCTCGGTTGTTGATACATTGGGGGCCTTTGAAAGCCTTGCCCCCGATTTTCCTGATTATTATTGTTCCAACCACTCTGATTGTTATTTCAACCCCAGTTGTTGTTGGTATCCCAGTTTCCTTGATTGTTCTGATTGTTATTCTGGTTACCCGAATTAGGATTTTGATTGTTGTTTCCCCAATTGTGGTTGGCTTGTTGTTGATTATTCCAGTTGTTGTTCCCTAGTTGTTGATTACCCCAATTGCCTTGGGATCTCTATTGTTGTTGTTGGTTGGAAGAATTTCCCTTTTGGCCTTGATAATTGTTCACGTATTGCACTTCTTCATTCTGCTCTTCATACCCAACATCTTGGAACCCACCATTATCTTGGTTGTACTTATCCGAAATCCCTTGGTTCTGTTGCCCTCTTCGTCTTCTTTTGTTCACTAACGTGTTGACACCCTCCATAGCATTCATTTGTCATGGAGCTTGAACCTGTTGTAATTGTGCCTTTGCTAGCTGGTTCATAGTTGTTTTGAGTTCTGCTATTGCTTGCCTATGAACATGGAGCTCTTTGTGCAAATGAATGACCGTGGGGTCACCTTGTGGCACATTTTCTCTACTTTGCCAAGCGAAAGAAGTGTCCACCATCTCATCCAAAATCTCACAAGCTTGATCATACGGCATGTTCATGAAGTTGCCCCCAGCTAATTGGTTCACTATGCACTGATTTGTTGGGTTAATGCGTCTGCCTCGACCTCTTCTCAAACGTGTCATGGCCAACCTCTCACACCTCCTAACAGGAGCTTCAATGTTTCTCCGCAATGTATATGATACGCAAATATTCATAAATTAATTAGGGTATTCTTAGCTTTATGTAAATTCAAAGAAAAACCAAAGTAAAACTAATTCTAATATATTATAATAAAATAAAAATATCATGTTCTATAAAATATTGAATGTGAAAACTATCTATCTAAACCCACATGATTATCTAGGAGCTTCTAGCTATATAAGTGACTAAGATATGGCAAGAGACAAGTCCCCAACTCATCAACTCATAATTTAATAAAAAGGAAATAAATGACTCAATAACGCCTTGTAGAAGTAAACAAGACATATCAAAACTGAAAGTGTCTGAAAAGTTGTAAGGACTTGCTTGCTCTTTAACGCCTGTATAGTCGGCAATGTATGACATAACAAAAAAAAAGAGTATGCTTGAGTATAGTGGCACTGAGTATGCGTCATTCGAGATGGAATGTGTGTCCATGGCACGAGCCTCACCTCTCTCAATGACTCGTAGCTCCCCAAAATATTTAGTCACAATCATAACATATTCTATTCTGTAATTTTCTAAGGCATAAGCTAATACAAGTCACATGATAACATTTCTTGAAAGATTTCATAATCGGTTTTTGAAATAATTGTCACATACTTTGTAAACATTTGAGTAAAACTCTTTCATGCCATGAATTCAAGACTTGGAACATAGTAACAGTGGTATTATAAGAGTTTTTAAGTTATATACTTCAATTAGAAATGGAGATCTCATGAGAGTTTGTAGGATCCTTTTTAAACATTTAAAACTTGAAGTCGGGGATTTGAAAGCCCAATAGAGGAGGTCGACTCAGCATACCTTGAGCTTTTCCTACAAACTTCAATTAAAAGCTTGACAATAGCTATTGCAATCCTTAACTAACTCTTTATAACCAAAAAATTTATATTTTTAAGTCAAATTCTATAAATTGGTTACTTAGGGTTTTGGTTTATAGGGTTGAATTGGTTTCTAGGGTGTTTGGATTAGTATACTCCTTAATGAAACACTAATCAATCATCAATTTTATTTAAAACCAATCTACAAACCCTAGGGTTTATCTTTTTTTTTTTAATTTATATTGAATTCTAGGGTTTATGATGAATCTAAGGATTGAATGATATCTAATCTTTTTAGAACCGTCTAGAACTGATGTAGGAACTTACCTTTCTAAAGCCCTTGATGGCCCTTGATGGCCCTTGATGAAATTGACTCAAACCCCTAGTTGTAGCTCTTAGAAAAACGTGGGAGAAATAAATTTCAAAATTGGTATATGTATACCCGCCACTATATAAGGCCAACATCCCTTGACATACGGCTTGTATGTCCAATATAGGTTCGTATATGGGGGCCATATGTCGAGCCTCAAATTTTACCACTCTCAATACTCCATATTACGGTAGTCACATACGGTCAAATCTCGTATATTGCCCCATATGCTGAACCTCAAATTTCACCGCTCTTAGTACTCTGATGGCCATATATGGTACATATCCCCATATATGGACCGTATATTGCACGTTTTTCATCCTCGAAACTCACATACAGTCTATATCTCAATTATACGGTCAGTATATTGTCCTGTATATATCCAAAAATGCCAACTCTCAGTAGTACTCAACCAATAGAGACTATGTACGACCTGTATACCACTTTCGTATATGGCATTCATATCTTCAAAGGTAGGAACCTCAAATTTTCAACCCTCAGTCACTCGAATAGATAGTTGGCATGCAGTCTGTATGTCCATTCTACGGATCCTATCTTCTACGTACATTGAACTTTGGCACTCATATTTTTTCGAAACTTCAAATTTTATCCATGTCGAATATACGGTCAAAACATGGGTTATATGGTCCGCATGTCTGCTCGTATCTCCTTTAGACCTGCAACTTTAATTCCTTTGGTTCTTTTCAGTTTCATCACTTTCGTATATTTTCTACATGACTTATTTATGAATTTACACTGTCCTTCGGGTAATGGTTATCCTAGTGAGATTTAATGCATTTATGCTAGGTAGGACTTACGGGGTCTCACATTATCTCCTAATTGCAAACATTCGTCCTTGAATATTGACCAAGTTCAGGAATTTTCATAATTTTTTGCAGAATTCCCTTGGTAACTAGGGCTACGCTAAAAGTCCAAGCTCATCCAACCCAACATCAATTACCAGCATAAGCTCCTCAGAGGGAGTTACACCATATATCATAGCAAATTCAACCAAACATAACCAAATTCACAATTCAAGCCTAAATTATGATTATTCTAAAACTCATCAAATTTTTAATTTACATACCTTCATTTGGAAATAAATGAGGATACCGCTTCTTCGTATCTTTCTTTGCCTCCGAAGTTGTTTTCTCAGTCTTTTGACTTCTCCAAAGCATCTTTATAAATGCTACATCCTTTGTCCTAGCTTTCAGACTTGGAGATCAAAAATCTGAATTGGAACCTTTTCATAAGTCAACTCTTCATTCACTTAACTATTTCCACAGGAATAACTTGGTCTGGATCACGAACACACTTCCTCAACATAGATACATGGGATAACAGAGGCATTGCTTGCATTTCAGGTGGTAATTAATCTATATTCAACATCACCAACCTTCTTCAGAATCTTATAAGGTCCTAAAAAACTTGGACTCAGTTTCCCCTTTTACTGAATCTCATCACGCCTTTCATAGGCAAAACCTTGAGAAACACCATATGACCTTGTTTAAACACTAAATTCCTACGTCTTCTATCAGTATAAGATTTCTAATGACTCTGAGAAGTTTTCAGCATTTCTTAAATCACCTTGAGTTTCTTTATCGTATCAAACACCAAGTCTGGACCAATCAACTAAGCTTTACTACATCAAACAACTCAATTGGTGAACGATGTGTCTACACCATAAAATGCATAAAATGGTGCCATCGTAATGCTTGAATGATAGTTGTTGTTATAAGCAAACTTAATAAATAGCAAAGGTTCATCCCAACTACTCTTGAAGTCAATAACATCGACTCTCAACATATCTTCTAAAGTCTGAATTGTCACGACCAAAAATCCCAACCAAGGATCATGATGGAACTTAACACCGCTTTCTAGGCAAGCCAACACTTAGCAATAATAAATAAAGTAAGTTTAATAGTTAACAGTATTATAATAAATATAAAGAGCAAAAACTCATAAATATATAATAGGCTACAACCCAACGCTGTTTAATCCTCTTTCCAAGATTTGGTATCATAAATATATGAGTTACTAAGAGTACTTTCATCTTGCTAGTTCTCTGAAATATATGGTTTTCGCAAGTCTCCTTAAGAACTTCTATCATCACGTAATCGGTCTACTCGGGCCCCAAACATCTTGCTAGTGCTCTGTAAAATGATCTTCGATACAGTTGGCCATCAACCAATCAAAACCTGGTATCTTTACTCTCAAGGGGCATCGATTCTTTAGGATCCAAACGCAATTCCCCCTTTGAAGGCAGTCCACGTATTTGTTCCGCCAATCCCAAGTTCAAATTGTTAAGTTCACCTTGGCATGACCGGCCTCTATTACCGAGCTCATCAATTGCACCACCATTTCAGATTTGAATTCTTCAGAGTCTACTAACGATCCTAAATTAGCAAATGCATCGGCCTTACTGTTTTGATCTCGAGGCACGTGTTGTAGCGTCCATTCTTTAAATCGATGTAACACTACTTGCATTTATCTAAGTACCTCCATATCCGGTCTTCTTTGACTTCAAATGTTCCGTTGACCTAGTTAACAACAATGAGGGAATCGCACTAATCTCAGCCCCCAAGCTTTTAGCCAATTGTAGACCTTCAATCATAGCATCCGGCTTCATTGTTAGTCAATTTCACAGTTCTAATTGATTGCCTTATTATGTTACTAGTGGGGGTTTTAGTACAATACCCAACCTGGACCCTTTCGCGTTGGAGTCACCGTCTTTGAATAGGGTCCAAACCCCTGAGCTAGTCCCCGAGGCGATTAATAATTCTTTATCGACATCGGGCATCATGGCCGGCATGAAATCAGCCACGGAGTCTGCCAATATCTGGGATTTTATAGCTGTCCGAGGTTTATATTCAATATCTTCCCCGCTAATCTCTGCGGCCCACTTTGTTAGCCGGACAGAGAGTTCAGGTTTATGTATAACATTCCTTAACGGGTACGAGGTCACGACACATATAGGATGACATTGAAAATATAGTTTTAGTTTCCTAAATGCACTTAGCAAAGCAAGTGCCAATTTTTATAGGTGTGGATACCTCGTCTCGGCATCATCTAGAGTTCTACTAAACTAATATATAGGAAATTGCATACCTTCTTCTTCCTGAACCAGGACGCAACTTACTGTTATCTCGGACACTACTAAGTAAAGGTATAGTTGCTCGTTTGCCTTTGGGGTGTGCAATAAAGGAGGTCTTGATAAGTACCGTTTGAGTTCCTCTAAAGCTTTTTGGCCCTCTAGGGTCCATGTGAAGTCTCTTTTACTCTTTAGTAATGAGAAAAATCGATGTCTATTATTCGACGACCTAGAAATAAACCGGCATAACACGGCTATTCGCCGATCAGTCTTTACACTGCTTGACGTTGTTAACCACAATGATATATTCTATGGACTTTATCTTATCCAGGTTGATTTCTATTTCCTGATTAGATACCATGAAACCGAGGAACTTGCTCGAGCCGACTGCACTTCTCCGAGTTCAACTTAATATTGTATTCCCTTAGTAGGTCCAAGGTTTCCTGCAAATGCCTCAAATGGTCCTCTTCTCGCACGGACTTAATTATCATGTTGTCAATATAAACCTCCATTGATTTCCCTATTTTTTCCTCGAATATTCGGTTACCTAGGCGTTGGTATATGGAACCGACAGTTTTTAACCCAAAGGGCATCATATTATAACAAAAAGTGCCGAACCTAGTTATAAAAGAAGTTTTCTCTTGGTCATTCGGGTCCGTCCATATTTGGTTGTACCCAGAATAGGTGTCGAGAAAGCTTAGCATCTCGTGCTCTACCGTTGCATCAATCATTCGATCGATGCTAGGCAAAGGAACTGAGTCATTTGGCATGCCTTATTCAAATCCTTGTAATCTACATACATTCTAAATTTATTTCCCTTTTTAGGTATGACCACTATGTATCTAACCAATCCAGGTATTTGACTTCTTGATTGGAACCAATTTTTAAAAGTTTAGATACCTCGTACTTGATAAATGCATATTTGACTTCGGACTGTGGCCTCCTATTCTGTTTAACAAAATGGAATCTTGGATCCAAACTCAATTTATGAGTTCTTACCTCTCGTGGAATTCCTATCATATCTATGTGGGACAAGGCAAAACAATCGGTGTTAGCTTTAAGAAAATCATTTGAGTTTTTTCTTGAGCTTGGGGGTTAACCTCGTGCCCAGGTATACTTTCCTATCAGGCAGATGATCAAACAGGAAAAAAATTATTTTGTACCTCACACAACTGACGCTATTTGTTTGAAACCTCTTTTTTGTCTCACAACTGTGTGGTCCCAAAATATTTGTGGACCCAGATGTGTAAGATATGGTTCCACAAATATGTGAGATAAAAAGAGACCTCACACAACTAGTGTAAGTTGTGTGAGACACAAAATAAAATCACTCATCAAATAGTACGACTTGTTCCAGTTCCTCATATGTTGACTTTGTTGTGTCGATGTCATCAGGTGCCGCGAAGGATCTTGGGACCCCGAAGTCATCTTCCTCATCAGTTGGACGTTCCTCTCATTTTTTTGGCTCGGTCGAGGCCAAGACCATTGATTTTTATTTTGTGCCTCTCTCTTCGATCGGTCCCTTATATTTTGATGTAGTGATCGCAGGTACAGGGATCACTTTTTTTACGGAGAACATCTTCTTTGTAGCCGGTTATTCTTCGTAAACTGTTTTGATTCCACCTGTAGTTGGAAATCTCAACACTTGGTGCAAGGTCGATTGTACTACCCTCATGCTATGAACCCGCGGTCTTCCGAACAAGGCTTTGTACCTTATATCCCTCTCGATCAAATAGAACTTTGCTTGTTGAGTGGTTCTGGTTGTGTTGACCGGTAGGGTGATTTCTCCCTTTATTGTCTCGCACGCCATATTGAATCCGTTCAGCACTTGAACTGCTGGTACGATCTGGTATAACAACCCTAGTTATTCCACGAATCTCCATTGGATGATGTAAGCTGAGCTACCCGGATCAATTAACACGTGCATAACTCGAGATTTATTAGTAAGTACAGATATTACCATTTCATCATTGTGAGGTTGGATGATGCCCTCAGTATCCTCGTCAATAAACGAGATGGACCCTTCCGGAACGTAATCTAGAGTTCGTTTTTCTCTTATGATAGATTTTTTGATACGTTTTATCATCGGTCCTTCGGGAATGTCTACTCCTACGATAATCATATTAATCACATGTTGGGGCTCTTCCTGCTCGATCTGCTTGTTGGCGTTCCTGTTCTTCAAATTATTTTTGGCCCGCTCTCTTAGGATTCTCGAAGGTACCCATAATTGAACAAGCGAGCCACTTTTTCCCTTTACTGTCGATAATCCTCAGTTCTTTGCCCGTGAGAACCGTGATATTTGCATATCAAATTGTGATCCCTCTATGCCGGATCAGACTGGAGCGACCTCGGCCATTTGGTCTCCTTGATGCAATCGATGACTGACACTATGCTTGCTGCATCTTCATTGAAGTTATATTCTGATAGCCTCGGGGCAGCTGTAACTCCTAGTGATATGTCGAGCCCGTTTATATTCACCAACCCTCGATTGCTCGGACCTTAATCATTTATTTTGATATTCTTGGTCGAATAGCGACTGGGTCTGTTTCCCCTTATATCTGAGTTGTAAGGCTGGTATCAATCTCGGGGTTCCCTCGACTTCTGATTCAATACTTTTCTAGACTTGTTGTTTACTTTACCGGGATAAACTGACTCTAAAGGGGTCCCTTATTTGTCATCCTTGACTCTGATCTTTGATTGGAACCTGTTGTGGACATCGGCCCGGGTAACCACTGGATATTATACGAAATTTTGCTTTTGTTATTGAGACGCAACCAAACTTTGTGGGTTGAGCCCCTAGGCAAATGCCTGAATGGCATAATCGTCTAAAACCGATGGTAGGTCCATCTGTTCTATTTAGAACCTTGACACGAATTCCCAGAGCATTTTGTTGTTCCTCTATTTGACTTTGAACAGGTCTGATTTCCTCGTCTCAACTTTAATGGCTTCAACGTGAGCTTTAACAAAGGCATCTGCAAGCATAGCAAATGAATTAATCGATTTTTGAGGTGAATTATAATACTGTATCATCGCTCCCTTGGGTAGGGCTTCCCCGAATTTCTTCAGCAACACCAACTCGATCTCATCATCCTCCAGCCCCTTCATTATTGAAGGTTCCCCCGGGATATGATCGACCCTGGAGTTGTAGGTTTTCACTTTCTTATCGTTTGCCTCTATCATCTTTTCTCCAGATTCTACCAATTTTGTTAGTGCCTCGAGCATTTTCATCACCTCGGAAGTTTCCCCAGATCCGAACCCGTTGGACTCTGTAACTCTGTTCTTCACTGCGAGTGTTTTCTTCAACCCGTTCGGGTTCAAACGTGTTGTGTGTGTGATTTTGATTATGTAGCTGTCTATGGCAACTTGTTGGGCTTGCAACATCTCAAAAATCAAATGTAAGCTAACTCCATCGCCTCTCCCGTCGGGCACTTCACAAACTGATGGCTGAGGTGCCCTGTCAATGATGTTATTAGGATCAGTCGGTAAGTTAGTATTGACAGCAACGTGTGAGTTGGCATCGACCGGATCAACGATTGGAACATCGTTAGGGTCGATAGGGGGTACATTGTTGCTAGGTATCCCGTTATTATTTTCACCGTGGTGGACTGAATCGGTATCAACACTTAAGTGAGTAGACGCCAAACTGTTTACCCATTAAAATGGATAAGAATTAAATTTGTATACATTTTAAAGGATATGTGATTTAATTTAACACAGATGATCAAATAACAATAAATAGTTGAACTGAAATGAGATAAATAGTCAAACCAATGGTTGGTCTCGATTGAGCCCAAGAGATTGAGCTCGGATCTAAATAAATGAGTGAGCAACTAAACAACACTTAAAACAATTACCAAGAGCCAAAATAAATTCTATTACCTTGTTATGCGTAAAAAAGCAATGCTAAAAAATGAAGGGGTCCTCCTCTTTGTATAGTAGAGGGGTTTTAACCCTAATACAAGTCTAGATATGGTAAAAATCATTTCCTTCATTCTCTCCCACAAAAATATGATCCACAACCAATACCGAGCGTGATCCGCGTCGTAATACCCGATTGATGGTGGATATTTCGGCTCTTCGTTTGTCTTCTTTAACCGCCTTTCCTTTACCCTCGATTCTTCATCTCACTCAAGCTTGATTCTCTCCGGGTTCGGCCATGTTCGAGACCGTTAAATGATTCATCAGTTCTTGGTTTCGATCCATGGGTATCTTCGTTCTCACTTGAGCCAGTAACAAGTAACGTCCTTCCTCGTTTCACAACGGGAAATCAAAAATAACTCTATCCTCGATTTTACCTGTATACAGTTTCTATTGCATCGATTTCAATTGACAAAATTAATTCGTTGTGAAATATTTTTATTGAAATGAAAATGCATATTGTCTTACCATGTTTCTTAAAAGTCTGGCCCCACTTTATGATTGAGGGGCTGTATGATACATATTGAGTACTTGTACTTTATACTCACGTCTCTTGCACGGGGTTGTATATCTCTTTCAAGGATGCACGTATTGAGATTCAAGATGATGTGGTTACCCGCTAGGCGACTTCGTCTCTTCTCCAACTTATTAGGGTGATACTTCTTCATTAGGTATTTTATAGTCAAGTTAGCTTTTTGCATCAAGTAATCTTTGTGAGTGAAAATCCTTATTTCCCTTGAAATACTCAAAACTATTTTTAAAATTTAAATTCAATATCATTTTGAAGTAAAAATGATGCATATTTAATTCTGGTAAAATAATATAGGCAATTATAAGAATTAATGAGAGTGAATGATATTTATTAAACATTAACATATGAAAGAAAAGGCTTAACATTTTTAATAATAAAATAATAATTGGATACACTAGGTATTACATGTTTGACCAAAAAGTCTTGAACCTTTTTGTTAAACTAATTAAGTAAATGATGATGGGTAAATACTAGCCAAAAATAATCTATCCTAGATCTGAAAAATGAGATAAGAATAAAAAGGCATAATTTAACATAGAATTTAATTACAACAATGATTAAATCCTATCAAGTAAGAAAAGGATGACAATTTGTATGATATTAAATGATAATGAGGAATACATAGATAAAAAGGATCACCGTTCTTGAACAAGGTTGACCCCCATATAATTGATACAATGCCATTAAGAATGGATAATGAGGATTTAAGCTTCCTTTCTCCTTTCTCCTTGACCAGTAACCCGAGATGAATTATCTCTTCTTCTCTCTTAAGATATGTTTACTTGTGTCTCTTAGTTATTTTCCACACCCTCTCCTCTTACTCACTCTCTCCCATGATATTTATACAAAAATACTTTTCTTTACCCAACTGTCTTTAACCGGAATACTTAAGTTCTTGGAATATCCTGTGGAATATTCCTCTAGGAATGTCTAAGGGTTGAACTAGACGTTTAGGCTGAATGGAGTGCTAGACCTCGATCGCAGCCAAGTCACTCGTTAGGGTATCGCTTCTCATATGTTACCTCATCTCGATTAGCTCTTGGTCGTCCTCCCTTAAGTGAGATTCTTCTGTTCAGATTTCGACCAATATAGTTAGTCTCTCCGCCCGTTGAGGTTACTTTCGGGCGAGCTCGATGGACGGACTATGTCGATTATATTTTTTAAGAAATCTGAGAATCATTGGCCAAAGAGTGATCCCCCTTTGTTGGCGGGGTAGCGAGGTGACGCTTCAGGAGCTGCGCCTGACCTTTATGTCAGTTTGGAATGACGTTTTCTTCACGCGTCATTATGGAGCACATTCCCCATACGTTACATCATTTCCCTTGCTTCTCCCATTTCGAAGCTAATGAGGCGGCGTTTGGGCATTATTGATTGGGGTGCATGTGTTCTTATAAATAAGGATAGGCACTGTAGTTTTGAATTGTCGTGTTTTTAGAGCCCCTGAAACTCTAGTTCATTTCTTCTTCAAACTTTTAGCTTCTCTGTTTTCTTTCTCTCCTTAGTGTCCTTTGTTACTTACCTCCTTCATCTTCGTACTTCTTCTTCGCATAATCAGAAAAATGGCCGATGCACCTCACCATGAGGAAGGTGTGACCATGGTGGAAGATGAGAACTTTTCCACCGTGGACGAAATAATCCCACGCTTCGGGAAAGCTAGATCAAACTTCAAAAGCTTAACTGAGGATGAACCTGAACCTGTCATCTTTATGATGGATACATCGGCGATCACTACATTTAGAGCTAAGTGGCGAATCCCGGACCATGTTGAAATAGTTCCCTGTGATGTAGTCCAAACACACCGCTCGGGGTACTGCGCATTTTATGCGTACACGTTTGTCGTTGGCTACATGCTTCCTCTTCCCTTCTTAGTAGTGGATTTTTTTCGCTTTTACAATGCGTGCCCGGATTAGCTCTCTCTGTATATATACAAGCTTTTCCTCATGCTTATCAAATACGCAGAGTTGTCCAGCCATGGTATTTCTCTATGTCACGTACTTCATCTCTTCGCCCCAAGTTTATACAGGGACACAGTGATTCATATGCGCCATCGGGGGATCATGGGGTTGGTAGTGAAGATGGAAGATAAAACTAGTCGTCGCTTTTCGAAAAATTTCTTCTTTGTGAGGACGACGCACGTGGTATCGAACCCCAGCAGATTCCCCAAGGAGTGGAATTTTTCTCGTAAGTGCTTCCCTTCTAAAATGTCCGTTGTTTACTCTGGGGGTAATCTGATCGTTCTTTCTCTTTCTTCATAGCCCAACGGGATCCTCCTTCACCAGTTGTAGACATTCACGACTGGGTGAGTCGGGTTTTGCCCCATACTATGGGGATTCGCGAGTGGTCGCATTTCCATGAGAGGTTCAGACATAAACCTGTGGTCGGTAAGTTACCTTCGGCTTAGATTCTGACTTCTGTACCGTTATTTCTATCCTCTTATCTCTCTTCAGAGGTGAACTCACGTTGGTTGTGTCTGTGTCGGATGGGGGTACTGGTTTGGGAGTTGAGATCGTGCCTCCTCCGATCGTGGGGTTGGCTTCATTGGAAGGGGGCAGAGGTCGAAGGTTATTGCAATCATTCCAAGCGATACATCGACTTCAGAACCGGCCCGTGCCTCTTCTTCAGCCGGTGAGAGCGCAAAGGGCATGGTCGAAGATGACTACAAGTCCGATTTGGATATTGACCCCGAAGACATAAGAATGTTTGAAGAGGGGTTCACTTAGGTGGAAGCGGAAATGGATAGTTCCTCCCGCATGATCGAGATTTCCCCAGACTTAGATTTGTTGGAGGATACAGTAATCCTGGTGCCCCAATTTGCGATTCTTTATTCCGCTACCGAAAACAATGCCCTTTAGGAGACAAGTGATGCTGGCATGTTACGGGGCGTAGCCGGTATGGCTTTGAGGGTAAGTTCTTTATTGCTTTCTTCATTTCATGTCTTCTACTTTTGCTGACGTCTCCTTATCCTCTTTTCTTTCTTCATACTTTCATTTTGGAGGCTGAGAGTCTCCGTCGCAAGGAGAAGCGAGCTGCCATCTTCCAAAAGGTGGTTTCAAAATATTGTCGATACCGTGACAAGTGCCACGAGATGCATGCCCGATATAGGGAGGGCGGCGATCTTCAATTCCTTAGGGAAGAGTTGGAGCGAAAAATAGAAGACCCGATGCGGTCCATGGGCAGATGAAACAAACTTGAGGGGCTGCTTAGGGCTAAAAAGAACTCGAGGTGGGAAAGGGCGTTTCGGCTGAGTGCGCTGACCTTCAGGCGAAGGTGGTCGCCCAGCGAGCGGAGCTTGAGCAAAGAAATTCTAGGGTTGCCGTTATAAGTGTTGAGCTAGCGGAGAAGGCGACCGAATTAGAGGGGAAGGTGGCCGATTTGGAGAGAGTCGACGGAGCCCGGGTAGCGGCCTTGGCGAGGGCTGCGACATTGGAGGATTCCGTCTGCATTCTTGGGTCAGAGCGCGCAATTGAGAAGGGGACGACTAATCTGAGGAAATCACAGCTTAATGAGAGAATTGGCGAGCTTGAGGGAGAGGTATCGACCCTGGGCGATAAAATTACTATTCTCGAGGCTGAGAAGGCTCAATTGTTGACTTCGACTCCTTCTGCGTCCACCTCTGCTGGCGTTCCTCGCCATTTATACAAGATATGGATCCATGCTAAGGCTCAGCGGGATATATATAAGGGCTTTTTGGCGGTAGGAAAAGTTTCGAAAGTCGCTTTTGAAGAAGTTCATGTGAAAGAGGGTGAGGCTCGGCTCTCCTACGGTTACAACCCCGCGGCACCGGAGACCGTGGTGATGAGAGGCTGAGGACGGGCTTTCCTTTGATGATGACCGTTCTGATGGAGAGGGTGATGGTGGACGTGATGTTGCTGAACTCGGCGGAGAAAGGGATGATGGCGTGGATAGGGGTGATGCTGAGTGAGACCTTTATACTTTTAACTTGTCCTTATGTACTCTCTTTTTTTGTACTTAGTTGGCTGAGTAGGGGTCCTCTTTTGGCCCTTCGTAAGGCATTATATATATATATATATATATATATATATTTGAATAAAATAGTCGGTTCATCTTTGATTGCATGTCTTTATCTTTTCCTTTTCTTTTTGGATTTCTTGGATTTACTCGCAATAAGTCCCTGCCTCTTGAGAATTGACTCGAGCGGGATCGAATTTTGACCTACTAATTCGGACAAGGTCGATCTTGACTTATTAACTCGAGCGAGATCGTAGTTCGCGTATCAACTCGAATGGGGTCAAATTTTGACTCGTCCATTCGAGCGAAGTCAATTTTTGACTTGCTAGTTCGAGCGAGGTCAAGTTTGACTTGCAAATTCGAGCAAGGTCAAATTTTGACTTGTAAGTTCGAGTGAGGTCGAGTTTCGACTTGCTAATTTGAGCGAAGTCGAGTTTTGACTTGTAAATCCAAGCGAAGTTGAATTTTGACTTGCTAATGTGGGTGAAGTGGAGTTTTACTTGCGAATTCGAGTGAGGTCGAGTTTTGACTTGCTAGTTTGAGCGAAATCGAGTTTCGACATGCCAGTTTGAGCGAAATCGAGTTTCGACCTGCCAGTTTGAGTGAAGTCGAGTTTGACATGTAAATGAATTCGAGCAAGGTCGACTAGTTTTCCTGTGTTGGCGTGATGCGTAAACTTGGTGGAGTTATGCTAGAATTTCGTATGTTGTTTTGCTTATTCATTTATTAGAGAAGGTTACATATTACTGCACGATCCGTAAATACATTCAAGGAGTCCTAGTCTATCTAGTTCCTTCATCGCTCCGCCTGGAGAGATAGTTGATAAACTGGGTGGTGAATTTCATACTCAAGCCGGGATCACGTATGGGAGAGACCAAATTTTAACTAGTTGCGTCGTTGCATAGTTGCTTTGGCGAGTGCGTGGGTGGGATTCACGCACTTGTGTTCTTTCTGAGTACTAGAGAGATTTGTATGTTCTCCGAGCTGGTGATTCGGTCCCAGTCTATTCGGACTTTTCCCTTTATGGCATTAAGTACCAATTGCTTGGAGAGGTGGCTTCACTCATCCATTGCAAGCAGGATGATATGGCGTGTAGAGTGTTGTTTTGATGGCGTTTGTTCTCTTGTTCGCGTAGTTGGGAGAGTGTTCCTGTTCTTATCCCCCTCAAAGAAAAATAGTAAGTTAAATACAAACTAAATTGTTTGTTACCTCGGCCTGATTGCTCGACGAGTGGAGAGTGTCGCTGTAATGCGACTCGTTTTAAACCATTTTTGAATGCTGGCTTCAGATTTGATCCTGATCCCGTGCTTGGCTTTGTCGTTAGCCGGATCTGGGCGTCTTGTGGGATGACAACTTATTTTGCCCACCGGGATCTCGAGTTCAAGTCCCGGTCCGATCCAGTCCCAGGTGCACAAAAATAAGGGAAACATGAGTCATATCGTAAACACGCGGGCAGAGTAAGCTTGCCATTTCAAAGGATTACACAATAGGCTATCATTCCTTCCTAAAAGAGAGAGAGAGAGAGGGCAGTGTGCATAAAGTGTAGATTGGTATCTGACGTTAATATAGCAATAAGATGGTGGACACGCTTAGTGTGTAGTGACCATAATCGTATTTTGATGAATCATGCTTTCGACATACTAGACTCACCTCTTCAGCAAGTCATGGCTTTCACACGGATATCGAAATGTAATTTCGTTTTCGTGCAAAGATCTGACCTTGATTTTCATGGCTATTTCAAGGGCTCGCCTACAAATATTTCGAGTTGGTGTTTGTACTGGAAGGGCAAGGCTCCGTCAATTGAGAAGTGGGACTCTGGCTGACCTTAGATCTTGAGGGGACTAAAACTTTGGCTAGAACATTCCCCACAGACGACTCCAAATTATTTGACCAAAAAGTCTTGAACCTTTTTGTTAAACTAATTAAGTAAATGATGATGGGTAAATCCTAGCCAAAGATAAGAGATAGGACATAAGAATAAATAGGCATAATTTAACATAGAATTTAATTACAACAATGATTAAATCCCATCGAGTAAGAAAAGGATGATGATTTTTATGATATTGAATGATAATGAGGAATACATAGATAAAAAGGGTCACCATTCTTGAACAAGGTTGACCCCCATACATTTGATACAATGCCACTAAGGATGGATAATGAGGATCTAAGCTTCCTTTCTCCTTGACCAGGAACCCGAGATGAATTATCTCTCATTCTCTCTTAAGATATGTTTACTTGTGTCTGTCAGTTATTTGCCAGACCCTCTCCTCTTAGTCACTCTCTTCCATGATATTTATACAAAAATATTTTTCTTTACCCAATGGTCCTTAACCGGAATACTTAAGTTCTTGGAATATCCTATGGAATATTCCTCTAGGAATGTGTAAGAGTTGAACTAAGCCGTTCAGGCTGGATGGAGTGCTCGACCTCGACTGCAGCCGAGTTACTCATTAGAGTATCGCTTCTCATACGTGACCTCGGCTCGATTAGCTCTTGGTCGTCCTCCCTTAAATGAGATTCTTCTGTTCGGATTTCGACCTATACCATACATCATATAATAGTACTTAGTCATTCTGCAATCGCACAATTTAGGCCGACACAGTGCGGCAGTGCTTAGGTCCTTCAGCCTGCTTTTTTCTTCTTTTTTTTTCTTTTTTTTCTTTTTTTTCTTTTTTTTCCTTTTTTATTTTTGACATGTTGAACTAGAATCGTTACAACTTCAGGAGCATTTCTTAATTTATTTGACAATTTGAAGTTGTAAAACTTACACATATATTGCTCAAATTTTCAACTAGTGCTAAAATTGGAAAATTGTCGAAGGAAGTACAAATATTTCTTAACAACAAGGCAAGACTGTTCCACTCTTTTATTATTAGTAAAAGATAGGCAAGTTGCACAGGAAAAAGCAGAATATGAAGAATGTCGCAGTATGTGGCACTACATATTCTAGCTGCTGGAAACAGGCAACTGTGAACCAATGCTGCTCTATTACTCAACAGCAAAATTGCATTCACTTTCTTTATCTATAGAAAACCACCAAGCCCTATGACACAGGCTGAATCGAGGAGTGCAGTAAAAGAGGATCATTTTGACCAAGCTGTCAGGATTTTAGTACAAACAACATCAGCCTGTGCTTCCTTGCCATGTTGATTAAATCAGAATTCTCATATACTCTTATCACTAAATTTCTTGATTAGAGCCAGTGCAGAATATCAAAAGCTGCAATATCTCGATAAGACCATATAATCCCTTACATAAGATCAGGTCACGGAATGTTTAAATTCGGAACTAAGTTTGAAGCCGGGTTCTGCCATATGTTAAGAAAGAACTTAATATCAGCAATAAAAGTATAAGTGGAAATCAACTACTCCCCCAGACAGTGGCTAAAAGCAATATTCATATGACATTGTTTCCTTCTTTAAGTCCATCCGGAAAACAGGGGGCACATTTCTACGTTGTATGCTCTTTAATATTAACATTCCTTCTTTTTTCATTTTTTTGATACTTCTATAGTTGTAAACTATTTAATCTTAACATTTTCAGTTTGATTTGATGACATACTCTTACAGGAGTTGATATGGGATGTTGAAAACCACAAGATACTACTCGGTACATTATGTATATTTAGCTTATGTATTAGGTAACCTGGTGGAATAGTTGAGGTGTACACAAGCTAATCAGGACACTACCATCATAACTTTTTATATATATTTAGGTAATTTGTCATAAATCCGTTTTTCCTTAAATTCTACGTCTAAGCAAACACGGTCATCTAAAATAAAGCAAAGAGAGTCAGTTTTGACTCAAGCAGCGGGTCTTTTTACTTAAAAAGCATTTGACTTCAGTAAAAGTGAAGAACTCGATAGCTTTTTTCTGAAATCTATAGTCCTCAAAGTCATTTAACCTATGGTTCCCAGCTCACCCAGAGTTCCAATTGTGCATGCATTGTCAGATAGATTTTGATTCTCATAACAATATTGCTCGAACTCGGGTGCGGATCTAAAGCTCGAATTCTTCATCACATATATTCTCGGATTCAGGGATATGGATCCAAGTGTGGATACCGATGCTGCAATAGGGCCAATAAATGTATATTACAACATATTTAGATTTACATTTCGATTAGTTAAAGTTATTAAACTAAACTAAATTTAATTCTTCACATGGTACCTAAGATTTTATTCATAAGATATTTCATGTATTGGCAAACTAATATATATATATATAACGGTTTTTCTCAATTATAATTGTTGTGTTTACTACCTTGAAAGGTTTTTTATTTAACTCTTCTTTTATTTTGATTAGTATATATATATATCTACGTCTTTGTACACCAAAGTTGATGGGAAAGTATTTGACTATAAAAGGCCAAAATCGTTACTTCGTTTTTTATGAGTAAATTTGTAAATTAACTTTTAACTTAAAGTGTTCCCATATAGAGAGAGAGAGGGAGAGAGAGAGTGTTATCTCCGTGTGACCTATAGGACACGAGTTCGAGCCGTGGAATCAGCCACTGAACCTTGTGTGAACACGGATGGTTCGTGCACTGGGTTATATATATATATATATATATATATATATATATGCCAATCAAACCAAATACCCAATCAATATATACTTGGCCATAGATGTAGCCAAAGCACCCTAGGTAAGTTGACCAAATTCGATGTGGATCCATACCCACACCAATTAGTGTCGGATCGAAATGGGTGCGGCGTGGGTTTTGAAGGGTCCAAGCAGCATGCTTAACAATGGTCAGACAAGTCACATTCATCATGGAGGAGCTACCCGTAGGAAAGACCTAACAATTTTTGCAAAATTCTTACTCTGAAAAGGCCAATTGCGTAATGGCAGATGCATACTCCTATGCCACTAAACCCATGTTTAGTTTAGTTCGAGCAAAAGAAGCCACGATACCAAATTTGGCAAATAGATCAAGATGTTATCAATGAGCAGAGTAAGGAAATTACTAATGATGTCGGATGAGTAGCTTACCAGAGTCAAGAGCGGGGAATCGTTGTTTACAGAATCATGTCTACAAACCTATACTAATCATCCTTGTGCAGAAAATGAGTAGGCACCCCTTAAGCTCTCCCTTTACTATATATGGGCATATCAAGCTGAAGATGAACTTTTTTTCTGCTGCTGGAAATGTCTAGGCAATGCAACTTTTATTTTTGTAGGCTTCATTTATTTCAGCATAACTTCTGAGCCATCAGCCACAAGAACTCCATCACTTCAATTCAGCTTTGGTAGGATATTCATGCTCTGCTTCATCCTACTGCAGCAGATCACAGAGTTTCCATGGGGGAGGATAAAAGCAGCTCTCTCAAGTGTTGAGAATGCATGTCCCTGATGAAACTCATCCAACTTATAGATACATTTCAAAAGAAGCTATTCTTCATGCGGTAGGGAGTGTGAAGATGGCTAGGTGCTGGAGTCTGAAGCTAAAAGCACACCTGCCATGTGTCAATAATATATTCATTTCATAAACTCATCCAACTTATAGATGCATTTTCAAAGCAGTTATTCCACTCAAGTCTCAACAACATGAATTAGCAATTTTACAATAGACTTACTAAACAATGGTCTCATAAATCTGTCTTGACCAAAATTTTCTGAAAATGTAACTTCTTTCTTCCCTCGTACCTATCCAAGTACATCACATGAATGTTTTTAAGTTTTTATTTCATAAAGGAATCTGCTCACTGCAATCGAGCTTAATCTGCTCTCCAGGATAGTTAATAAGATCAACTTCTAGCTCTAAAATTATCTATCACAAGATAGACATGGATCATCTAGCTTCTTAAAATAAGAAGCCAGTTGGCACCACCAAGATAAGAGGGGTTGGTCTGATGGTAAGCAACCTCCACTTCCAACTAAGAGGTTGTGAGTTCGAGTCTCTCCAAGAGCAAGGTGGGAAGTTCTTGGAGGGAAGGATGCCGAGGGTCTATTTGGAAACAGCCTCTCTACCCCAGGATAGGGGTAAGTTCTGCGTACACACTACCCACACTACCCTCCCCAGACCTCACTAAGTGGGATTATACTGGGTTGTTGTTGTTGTTGTAGTTGGCACCACCAATAGCAACATCTATTGATTAACTTGCATATCTCATGCCAGGTTCACGATGCCGCCATTACTTTCCGAGAAGCATTTTCCATCCCCTTGTCACCACATAACCTCTATGACAAGCTTCGCACCCCAAGAGTCTTATATTCCCACACTATATCAGATATCTCATCTTGAGGCAAACATATACCGTGTTGTTTAACTGACTTGTGCAGCTGGCAGAAAAACTTAGGATCCTGTAAGTTGATATATTCACGCAACACCTTCTCATGGTCAGGGATCCAGTTCCTTGGGAACGGAGTATAATCACATGATGGGATTGAAGACATGCGAGAAAACTGAACACCTTCAATAGCATCAACAAGTCCCATCCTCAAAAGATCTGAATACTCAGGTGCAGAATTGTTGGTGTGCTCCCTCAATGGACGGCTTAAATCACGCGAGGCAATCTTATAAACCTTGGCACGAGATTTCAGTCTATACCTGGCAGCATATAACTTAGCCAGAGAGCTACGAACCACATAAGCACAAAACCCAACAACTTTTCTCCGATTATCAGCATATCTGAACCACTCAGCCATTGTCTCAAGAAATTTGTTCATTTGAGAATTAGTATGTGCTTGACCTGAGTAAAGCATTGGTGTGCAAGGCAGTGGCTCCGGATCCCTATCACCTTTCACAAGCTTGAGCTTCCGAAACTGGCGAATACATTGTTGCAAGCTAGCAGCGACAGAGAGCAAAGTCCCTATACCTTTTTCACTCACTATATTACCACCACTCGCTGTGTAACGTAAAGTCGGATAAATTACACGGCGGCAAATAATATGATCCAAGAACTGAATTCCCCTACTAATATGCTCCACCTCTATTTTTGAATTGTCTAACCTGACCCCAAATATCCTCTCACAAAATTCGATTATCTCTTTCCTCATTTCCACCGCATCCTGTCTAGGCCCTCGAATTCCAACCAAGAAATGACCACCAAACCTAATAAAATCCATCTTCCTTGTCTTCTCTTTCCCGCTTGAAGGAACAAACTCAGGCCAAGCAGGATTATGACAACCATCATCCATAGAATATTTCCATATCGCATCTCGCTCACAAGGCCTAAAAAACTCAACTATTTTCTGTTCCATCATATGATCGAGCTCACTAAGACACACATTAGCTAGCAAAGGACTAAGAATTCCACAACAACCATAATTGGGTATCTTAGCAGCCTCCTGTGGAGCAAACTCAAAGAATGTCCTTAACCAATAAGGGTCTGGCTTACGGTCATTCTCATTCAAAATCCTCTTTTTCGTCCGACCTTTCTTTCTTTTCTTACTATTCTTCTCTTCTTCGTCCTCCTCCTCTCCTAATCGGCTCCTCACGGGAGCTCTCAACCCTGATTTGATCAAGTTCAACACTTTCTTATCCTTCACAGCCTTTTCAAGACTACCCATAACAACATTAACATCAACATCATCAAAAACCTCACTAATATCTCCTTTCAAGAACCACAAATAACCAGCAAAGTTACTTCTGATGGTCCTAACAACAGTATGCGGATTCCTACCCGGACGAAAAGCATGGGACTTTGATGAAAACCTAGGCTCAAAAATGGGTTCAAGAATCATGAGTAGAACTTGTTGTACCACAATGTCCTGAAACGGCGGCGTTTTAGAGGTCAGTATATTGTGAAGCTGACGCCTAGAGAGCTGTTCCGTAATGGGTTTTTCATTAGGGCCGCGAATCAATTGGTGGGTTTTTGCGTTCCAAAGGAATTTTCCATGGATAACAGTATTCCGGAGGGATGAGAGGTCGGATAAGACGTGGGAGTGGAGAGCGTTGCGGGGTGGGAAAGAGCCAGTGAAATGAGCATAGGTGCGTTGGTAAGCGAGGACCCAGAGATCGAGCTTTGAGAGAAAACCGGTAATGTTAGTGAAGGGGTTTTGGGGTTGAGAGAAAGTTTTGATCCAGAGATTAGAGAGGATTTCGACTGGGTCTTCCTTGAGGAGAGCATGAGGGTCTTGTTGCGGTGACAGTGGAACGGAGTTGCGGTGGCGGGGCTTGCGCGAGAGGTGGGAGATGTAGCGGATGGACTTGGTGCACGGAAGGTGTTTGAACTTTGTTCTTAGTGACATCTGAGATTTCAGCAGACTGATTCATGTAAATGTCGCTGATGGCATTAGGAGGTTCCAAAATTGAATCGGCTCTATTTTTACTTAACAAACGGACATGCTTACCATCGAACCAATGGATACCAATTTCTTAATATTCTTTTTGCAATAAATAAAATTACATAAACAACAATAACTTCCTTAACTTCTAGATCATGCTACTTTTCAAGATGTTGTGAATGAAAATTGGCATGTTGACTTCAGTGCCAATCCTTTCATTATTTTCAATCACAAATTGAAGAAGTTAAGGAAAGCTCTTTTAGTGTGGAGTAAAGCAGCTCATGGAAATTGCTAGTTTAAAAGAGGTGGTATTGGTGCATTAAGCTCAGTTTGAACTCAATCCTATTCAGCTTAATAGAGAAAGGCTCCAAAAAGTACAAGCAGATCTCATCAGGTACTTAGACACTTGATGAAGAATTCAGGAATGGCATGATTTAAGGATGTTGAAATACCAGACTCTAATGGGAGGCGAAGAAGATTATAATTAAAGAGGATTCAAAATAGTGAAGGCAACTGCATTGAGGGCAATGACCCAATGGCAGTGTCACGCCCCAAACTCGGAAAGCGCAACCGGCGCTCAACCGAGTGAATCCGGTCAAGCAAGCTTGTTAGATACTTTCTACCCAACTCACCCATGATCGAAGAGAAGACATATTCCCATTAATTAGACAATAGGGAGGCCATGGATACAATGTCAAATCATTTTCGCTAGTTACTTTTTTTTTTAAATGTCTCAAAATACAAGCATTTTTGTAGTCTGAAATGCATTAAGTGTTTCAAACACAACACAACTCGTTGACTTTCCTAGCACCCATATACAACCCATCCTATGTGTAAGGAGCCTCTAATAATTAAAAATAGTACAATAGTGGTACCGGCAACAAGGCTTCGGTTATACCTCAAAACATGAGAAATATAATGAACAAAAGATATATAACCCCAGAATGAAGTGGGGCTCACCAAGTCTGCTGGGAGGAAGGTGTAGTGCTATCACTGCCCAATACTACCTACTGTGGAACCACATGTATCCATTAAAGATGCAGCGCCCCCAGCAAAAGGGACGTTAGTACTGTCGAATAGTACCAGTATGTATAACTAAACACCATCTCAATAGAATGAATAATAATACAAGGAGGGGCAATCATGAAATCAATAAGAGCCTCAAATAAACATCAAGTTAAGAATCACATAAGTTTTCAAGTAAATTTCCAGGCTTTTAAGTTGGGATATCTTTAGTACGGATATGCCATCATTCACAATACCATTGTACTTTTACACGGGGTCCGATCACGGCCTGATCGGCTAGGCCGCCTCATTTGAGACTTCAACCACAATCACAAATTCCATCACATTCACCATACATGTGTGCGGCACGGCGTCCGATCACGGACTGATCGGCTAGGCCGTCTCACCCTAGACATTACCATTTAGCTATCAATCATCTCACTTGATGCCTCTTTCACATCTTTTCAATTCATCGGCACTAGTGGCCATAATTATAATATCATGCTTGGCAATTGGCCGTATTTCATATTTCATGCTCCCCTTTTTATTTTCACAAATCATCATTATTATCAGCAACAAGACTTTTCAATTAAAGACTTTAGATACACATGTGAGCAATTAAGAGTCTTAGACATATAAAGATATTTCACATAATTTGGTATGATAACTTTTATTCAAACTTGACTTGAAGTCATAATATTTATAACACACAGCCCATACTTTGAACATATCCTCAAATGATAACATAGCATGATAAAAGCATTTGGAACACATATTGTATATATCTTTCAACCCACGTTTACTCGAAATAGCCAATTTCACAATGATCAACTCGGGTCTTGCATAACTTACATGAACACTATAGAATTCAATTCTAAGAAAGGAGTTTAGCCGACATACCTCAATTGAGCTTCTTTAAACTCTAAAATGTTCCAGAATTCTTAGCAACTTCAATCTAGTTTATAAACATAACAAATTGAACTAAAATTAGGGAAATGATCATGGTTCTAGCTCATTTGAATATTTTATCAAACACTAAGTGTGCATTAAGGTTTTAAGGTCCTTTTTATGGAGGATTCCATCATCCCACAACCCATTCTTTACCATTTTTAGCTCACAGTCTTCTTATATCCTTTGATAACACATGCGTGCAAAAATAAACCTCTCCCATACCCCAAGAGTTGTCTTGCTAATTACCTATTTATAATTAAATTTTCGAAATTAAGAGTTATGGTGTAGAATCTTACCTCTAGGATGAAGATCTAGTGTGCTTTCCTTGATAATCTTCAAAGACTTAAGCAAGAATTGAAGGATAATTTGTTGAAGATCGCTTTCCCACTCTAGGGCACTCTTGCTCTCTCTAAAAGTATCAGATTTTGCTCAAAAATGGTCTATTGCATCTATTTAATGAAGTAGGGTCGGGTTATAAAACCCAAAAATGAGGCTCGAGAACAGGATCTGCGATCGGATATGCGACCGCATAATTCTTCTGCGGTCCGCAAAATGGGCCGCATAATTGGCCCTCCGGAACTGACATTTTATGCTTCAGTCTGCGACTGGTATGCAGTCCGCAGACCCGTTCTGCGGCCATATAATGCATCATAGAACCTCCCTTCGAAAAACATCCAAGTTGAATCTATGGTCGGTGTGCGACCCGCAAAATCGTTGGGCGGCCGCATAATGGACCGCGAATTGTTCCAAAATTTTGCTCAAGTTTCTGCTTCACTCTACAGCCCGCAGAGTGATTCTTAGGCCGCATAGTGGGCCGCAAAAATGTCTTTTTTTGCCAACATTTTTATTTCACTCCCTAGCGTACTGTTCAACCTAAAAAGTCTGTACCGCAATCTCTACAATCTTTAACATATAAGTCTATCTTGGTGTCGCGCCCCCTTTTTTCCATCTTTGCATCGGGAGAATCGAATTTATGACATTTGGGTATGGGACAACTCATTCCTTTTAGGAACTGGTTTTTGCATTTTTTTTTGAAGAGTTGCCACCTAATGATTTATGGTGCATTAGGACACCTACAAGGTTCACTTCTGAGTTTGTTTGATAACCAGAGATAGGGTAAGGGCTTGAAATTATCCTAAGGGTAAGGTGTTAGACACCCCTCAGGATCCACTAGTGCGGTTCCCAGCCAGACAATTCTTTGTGAATTTGGTGCAATTAACATGTAAGTAGATAAGGCTCAAATAAGGGGATTTTAATACACAAATACTTGAAAGTAAACAAAGTTTAAAAGAGCAATTATTAAAAGACTGATTTTTGAAAAGAAGTCAGAATAATTTAAGGCAAAGAAAGAGAGGGAAATGAGGGTCCTAGGTTCATTTATAATATGGATCACATCAATGCAATACCCAATAATCATTCCTCATAAGAGGGGCTACACGTGGTATTAGCGCACCGGTCATCATATCCATATCTATCCTTCCCACCCATTAAGGTACTAAAGCGCGGATTGCTCTCGACTACTATTGCATGCTATTACCTGTCCCATTCTTATCATTCCTGGAGGCACTTAGGACTACTAATCCTAAAGGGGAGGGATATTAGGTTGACTTTGAGGTTTCAAAGGTGAAAAATCTAAGGCGACATACAAAACATATAGGACAACACAATAACAGGGGAAGCACATAAACAATGAAGGCTCATATATACCTCCTCAAACAAAGCAATCAAATAACACGACTCAAACAACAAGCAGGGTTTGAAAATATTAAGGCAAAACGGGGGTTTAAGTTGTTGAAGCAGACCAATTTATTATATAACTCAGATAAGAAGTCCGAATCAGGCCTGCCTGCTGGTTGTAGCAATTATTAATTAACAAAAATGGGTTCAGCTTTATTTGTTGTTATCACCTAAGGTTTGCCTAAGTGTTTGGGTGGAATCTTATGAGCATGGTATCTATTGCTGATTCAGAATGTGGCAAAGCAGTAACAAACTTCAAAATGAGCGGTTTGAAATCCTATAGGCATGCGTGCTAAATCGTGTTAAATAGGGAGATTAAGTTATTTAAAAAACTGGTTCGGAATAGATTGATTTTAAATTAGAATAGTTTCAAATTCTATAGATGATGATATCCATTATTACTAGTTTTAACTCCTATAGACATGATATCTAGCGTTGCTAATTTTAATTCATATAGATATGATATCTAGTTGAACGTGAAATGGAAACAGGCAGGATATTTTACCTGGAAATTCCTATAGGCATGATTTCTATACATTATACTGATTTTAACATTATGAACATGATACCTACTTATAGCCGTTTAGTTCCCAGAGCATGATGTCTAAGTGGTAACAAGCGTGCATAATTTAAAATAAAGTCCTATAGGTAGGTTATCTAGGTGTGAAATTGAAAATGCAGAATTTTAAATGAACCCCTAAGGCATGGTGTCTAAAATGCAGAATTGATCACGCAGGATGTAAAACAGTCCTATAGGCATGCTTTCTAAATGCAAAATTGAATCATTCAAAACACAAATCATATAGGCATGTTTTCTACCCTTGAGCATGCATAATTACTCATCCTTTTTCACTAGCCAACCCCAAACGTTCATTAAAAATTATTACAGACCAGTAATAATGAATTACATCAAGAAAATACATAAAAATAGGAAGGTGCAACCATAGGAAGCCTGATTCTGACTTCCTCTCTGAGTTATGGAACAAAACACCTCAAATACAACTTGTTTCAAAGCCTTTCTCGGACCTGGGTATGTCAGAGTCCCTAAGAGCCTCAAAGGACCCCGGGCAGTGATTACACCCAGGTTCATAGAACCAGATAGAGATGGGTGCAGTGTGGAAGGGCATGCCCCTATGTGTCCAAGTTCAAAGGGAGCTCATGGGTCCCAAGGCAAGGCTCACACAAGAGGGGCAGAACCTAAGTCTAAGAGTATAGTGAAAGTGCAGGAATATGGATTTAAAACTGAGGGGGACAAAGGAGAGGGGTAAAAGGTGAAAGGGAAACAGTAATTAGTAAAACACAGAATTAATAACTTCATACAAAGGGGGTCAGGAGTTGGGAATCCATTGCAAGGAGCCTATGTACTTAGGCAGGGATCAACTTTGGGCATGCACATCAATAAGAGGTGCTGGCATGCATATAAGCCAATCAGAACACACAACAACTAGAGGAGACATGGAGGTTATGATCCCAGAGGGATCAAGTTTGGGTCATGCACAGCAATGTTCAATGCTGTCATGCCCCAAACCAACCACAGAACCAAACATATTGGGGATGGGGATTTAAGGTTCATAAGCCATAATAAGTAATTGACATAAGCATTAATTCAGAACAAAAAAAGGCAGACTACAACATGCTTAATAATGAAACTTGGTTAAATACAAACAGGAGACAAACAAAGATGAAAGAAACAGTAAAGAAACATGTTGTTACTGATGCTGAAGATTAGTTAGAACATACCAGTCAAGATTCAAATGCAGAGAAAAAGTAAGCAAGCTTCCCGCAGCCTAGCCTTGGCTTTCAGCCGACTAGGTAAGGCAGCAATACAAGTAGCAACAGAGAAAAGAGAGAGATTTTAGTGGAGTGTGTGTTTGAACTCAAGCGTTTTTATGCCTTGTGTTCGTGTGTTTCCAAGAAGAGGAGGTGGGTATTTATAGTTTTGAAAACATGTGAGAAATAAGGCAGTAATTAAAGTTCAATACAAATATGGAAGTAATCAGCGATCAGAATCAATCAACCAAACGATTCCCCTTTAATTGAGAAATTACTTGTTTAATGGGGCTAACAGGTTCAAAAGAAGGAAAGAAAATCAACTTGTAGGCAGACTGATTGTTACTATAAAAAGAAATAGTAAAACATTAAGTAAGCAATCGAGTCTAAGTACAATTAATATACTTATTTTTGGGAACGACTCAGCAAGGAAAAAATAAGGAAAGGAATCAATTAACCTTGACAGGTGAGTGAAATTAGAATTCATAAAAAAAAAGGTTTTGAAATCAGTCACAAGATTAGAGATCAATCAGAGAAGGCACCTCAGCATATAAATAGAATGCACAAACAAAAGATATGCGAGGCCAAGCTATCGGCAAAAGAAACAACATGCAATAGTAGTACAAAGTCAGTAGATAGCAAATATTCAATGCATAATAGTCAAGTAGGTCAGTTCTGATTGAATCAGTAGTAAGAAAATAGAGTGTCAGGAGCATGCAAAGGGTCTCACAGCATAGTCGAGTTTCAAAGATAGTAAGAACCCAGAATCAGAGGAATCATATAAGGGAAAGAGATGTTGAAACAAGGAACTTCAGATCAAGTCAGGAATTCAAACGAGCAGTTTCAACTCAAAGACAAAGATTTTCTTAAACAATATTCAAGCTTAAAAGGTGATAAACAAATAAGTTGAACAAGTAGTTTAGAAACTCGAATAGACCCAAAAAAAATTAGGGTTTTCAACATCGATCGAGTTTAAAGATGATGAACAAATAAATCAGACAATATCTAGCAAATAGCTTCAGAAATTCGAATGAACCCAAAAGAGATTAGGGTTTTCAACATCAATCGAGTTTAAAAGATGTTAAACAAATAAATCTGACAATATCTAGCAAATAGTCTCAGAAACTCGAATGAACCCAAAGAAATTAGGGTTTTCAACACCAATCGAGTTTAAAGATGATGAACAAGTAAATCAAACAAACACTAACAAATAGCTTAGAAACTTGAATGAACCCAAAAGAGATTAGGGTTTTCAACCTCAATCGGGTTTAAAAGATGGTAAACAGACAAGTCAAGCAAGAGTTCAAACAAGCACACATCTTAAACATGTTAAAAGTCAGAGAAGAGATTTGAAATAACTTAACAGGAAAAACATTAATCGGAAAAGACAAAGAGTCATTTTTGAAAGAAAAATTGAAGAAACTTCGAGAAGATGTTTAAAAGTTCAAGATAAACATAGACTAAAGTAGATTTGAAGGAAATCGGAAAGGATCTTAGAGATTAGGGTTTCAGAAGACCCAGAAAATATGAGAGAGGCTTCGAAAGTTACCGATTTAGACAGGAGAGTCAAAGGTCTGACTCGAATGGCCATGGCTGGCCGGAGAAAGGTCATCAAGCAAAGACTGGACCAAACCCCTTTCAGAGTCTGGTCATGAGATAATAGAAACGAACACATAGAAGCCATGTGAGGCTGATACAGGTCTTAGATGATCCTGGAGAGCCATGGATTAGGGTAGAATAAGGTGGCGGCGGCTAGGGTTTGGGGTTGTTATAGAGAGGAGGGGAATTTAGGGGCGGCATATGGTGGGAAATGGTAGGGTTTAGGGGGATGTTTAGGATTAATTTAGGTAAGGGGAATTTCTAGTCGTTGATCAAGAAGGATCAACAGCTTGGATTGATCGGGTAAATGGACGGGTCATGAAGATGGGTTTGGGTTGGATTAAATCGGAATTAGGTCGGGGTTTAATAGGAATTGGGCCAGGGTAATTGGGATTCAAATTGGGGTCTAATTTAGGCTATAATCGAAATAAAATGGGGCTAACTTTTAAATAGCCAATTTTTCCTATTTGATTTATAAAAAATAATAAAATAATTTTTGAAAATAAATTAATGGTACTAAAATAATTTATGACACATAATTAATTATTTAAAAATACCGAACTTAATTTTATGAACACAAATGTAGTTAAATCTTAAAAGAGGCTAATATTGCAATTATATGCAATTTAGCTTTAAAAATACTAAATAAATTTGTAAAAATATACAAAAATTCCTTTGGCTATATTTTAGCATAGATATAAATGTTCAATAAGTGATTCACCAAAAAATGATAATTTTTGAAGCAATTACTGGATTTTATGGATAAAATAGGAGAATAAATAGATTTAAAAATCTTTTAAAATTAAGAAAAAGTAATGAAGCAATTGGATATATGCATATATATACCATTTTGAAGCTATATTTTTATATTGAAAATATATAATAAAAAATTGGATGTCAACACTCGGCAACATAAAATCTCGAGTTTTTAGGTAAAATTCTCGGGGCCTTACAGGCAGAAGAGGAAGTAAAGTTCTTTCAAGCTCAATTTCATGAAGATATTGTCCCTAATGCTTTTGGGATTATTTACCATGTCCCTAATATGGTTACTATGGAGAACAATCAAGACCTTGTGAGACAACCTACAAAAGATGAATTCAAGCATGTTGTTTTTGGTCAAAATGGAATAGTGTTGGAGGACTTGATGGCTTCACTGGTAAGTTCTTTTATTGTTGTTGGGAGATCATAGGAGATGATATTTTTTTTATGGTGACAGAGTCGCCAGAGCTGTCACACCTCTTTTTTACGTGGCTTTACTACACCCCGCGAAGGGTATAATAAAAAAAGAGTTTTTCCAATTAAAGGACGGTCGGAACGGGATTAGTTATTTAAAAAAATCAGAGTCGCCACTTGAGA
>MU708727.1:15401-34842 GCA_026770625.1 Nicotiana glauca | reverse complement strand
TTTATATATCTTCTCCTATATGTTGATGATATATTGATAGCTTCCAAGAATTCGGAAGAAATTGATAAGTTGAAGATTCAACTGAAGAAGGAGTTCGATATGAAGGATCCAGGTGAGGCAAAGAAAATTCTTGGCATGGAGATAATAAGAGATAGACATTCAAAGAAACTTTGTTTATCTCAGAAAGAATATTTGAAGAGAGTACTACAACATTTTGGCATAAATGAGAAGACTAAGCCAGTTAGTACTCCACTTGCTCCCCATTTTAAGCTAAGTACTACTATGTCGCCAAAGGATGAAGCTGAACGAGAGTATATGTCAAAGGTACCATAAGCAAATGCTCTTGGTAGCTTGATGTATGCGATGGTCTGTACGAGACCTGACAGTTCATAAGCTGTTGGAGTTATTAGCAGATATATGCACAATCCAGGAAAGGAGCATTGACAAGCTGTGAAGTGGATTTTACAGTATATTCATAATACTGTAGATGTCGGGTTAGTTTTTGAGCAGGAAGACAATCAGTCTGTAGTTGGATATTGTGACTCAGATTTTGCGGGTGGTCTCGACAAACGAAGATCAACTACTGGTTATGTGTTTACTTTTGCAAAGGCACCAGTTAGTTGGAAGTCTACTTTACAGTCAACAATTTCTTTGTCTACAACAGAGGCAGAGTACATGGCTATTACAGAGGTTGTGAAGGAGGCAATTTGGCTTCTATGATTGCTAAAGGAAGTTGGTATTGAACAAAAAGGTATCACAATATTTTGTGATAGCCAAAGTGCTATTCAATTAGCGAAGAACCAAGTTTATCATGCAAGGACGAAGCACATTGATGTTCGGTATCATTTTGTGCGGGAAATCATAGAAGAAGGTGGAGCCACGGTGAAGAAAATTCACACTACAGAGAATCCTGCTGATATGCTGACAAAAGTGGTGATTGCAGTCAAGTTTCAACATTGTTTGAATTTGACCAACATTGTTGAACACTGAAGATTGAAGATGAAGACACAACCAAAATTTGTTACCGAGAGAAAATTGAAGATGTGGAATTTTGCCAAGGTGGAGATTTGTTGAATTTGTCAACTATCCCACATCGGTTGGGAAGTGAGTTTGGTGCGAATTTTTCCCTATAAAAGATGGTCTAATGTTTAGGATTTAAACACACATCTCATTTGATTTCTCATCTTCTTAAGTCATTTGTATCTTCTCTCTTTAGTATTATTTCACTTGTATTTTTGGAGTGAAATAAAATATTGGTTGTGTCCGAGGAGTAGGTAAAATTAGCCGAACCTCGTAAATTCTGGTGTTCCTTTTATTGTTGCTTTATTGTCTTATTTATTATTTGATGGCTGCCATAATTTTTGGCATAATAGTTGTGACTTATTCACACTATATACATTTGGCTTCCGCAACAGTATCCCACATATATGGATTTCTTGTCACGTTCTTACTGGAGTAGGCAAATTTTCTAGAACTAACAAGCATTCTACTGTTGGTGTTGTGGAGGAACTGTTTGAGAGGGATCTGTGCTTGTCGAAAGGTACGATTTATATAGATTTATTTTAGTGCAATTCAACCAACATAATCAAACTTAAAATTGACATTGCATTATCATTTTGATACATAGGCGTTATGAGTGTGTACCATGTAAGCTTTTTTGACAGTTGCATTTAGTTCAGAGGAAGTAGTTTGGTTTATCATTTTGATCATTCATGTACATTGAGTTGGAGGATAAATAAGATGCTTGCCAAAAGGTTGAATTAACAATAATATTCACTATGTGAACATATTTGTGTACTATAGGAGGTTTAGTTTTGAATTTTAAGCACTTTCGCTCATATACTTGTAAGTCAATTATACTCACTGTCAAGCTGATGCGTCTTGTAATGTCGATATGAATACTGTATTATATATCCCTAATTGATAGATTTTAGAAAGAAAATGTGGTTCTTCTTATCCCTACTTATTTAATCAAAATGGTCAAATTTGAGAAAATGATTCTTCCCAGTATCTATGAGGTATGTTCATTTGTTTAAACATTAGAATTTTGAAAAGCGTTTGCATTAGCTGCAGTAAAAGAGCATTGCATCTAAGTAATTTGGGCCAAGTAAGTAGGTACTTATAAGAAATTGCAACTACTTGCTCACAATATGATTTCACTATTATAAAGATTTGCTACTAGACTTGTCCTGACCTTTCTCTCAACCTAATTTTACTTTTATTTTCTCCTTTATGGGAAAGATTAAAGGATGCATCACATGTTGGAAGTGACCCTTGGTAAATAAAATTCAGTAATTAACTCGTCTTAGTGATCCTTAGGACATTGCTAAAGCGTGATGATCATGATTCATGGGACGATTCTACCGTCAAGGAGGTGAAGATGAGGAAGAGTAGGCTAGTTCTAATTATTAGGCTCTCTTTTGTTGTTGAAAGAACAAAAAATATAAGTCTTCTTGTTCTTCTATGATGTTTTATTCGATAATTGGTTGTATTTGGTGTATGACATTTATTATCGTTATTGAAAAATTTGTGATTGGTTCTTATCTAATTTTGATGTTGAATTTGGTGAATTTGTGGCTAGAATTGGTGTTTTGTTTTGGTCGCATAGTATGTATGATTGTTTCTTCTATTTGGATGGCGGTGCAGGTAAAAATGAGCATTGCATAGCAAAAATAACTGAGGGTTACCGAGGGAGTTGTTAACTTGAAAATAATTTTATTTCATTAATAGACCGACGGATATCTCTCGCATAACGAAAAATTTTCAATATTTGATATATTTAAATATTCCGATAGAGTCCATCAGTAATATTAAATATTTTTTTTATTACATCTATTTGACTGACGGAGAGCCCTCAGTATAAATATTATATTAATTTACCAAGGAGCGAGTTACCTACCCACCATGTACCGACAGTCTTCCCTCGATAAAGCTTTGTCCATAACTGTGTTTGTACAATTTACGTAATTTTCTAAATGGAAAACCTACTCTATATCAATCTGCTAGGAACAAATGCTTCTCCCATTAAGTATATGCTTCATGTCGTTGCCAAATATCTGGCCACAAATAATTATTTTGAGGCACACCAACTTTGAGTTCCACTTTGGTCACTTACGCTCGATGAAAGAAATGCTAAAGGCGTCAAAAAAGAGATCTTTTTTATTTATTTATACAATTTATGCCATTAGGAGGCTTAGTCTTTATATTGCTCACCAAAAAAATATTACAGCATAACAGAGGAGGTCATCAACCTAGCTTATGTTCAACAAAAAACCCATATAATAATATTCAGGGTCGTACAAAGATCCATAATCTAAGTTATAAACACTCCTATGGTCCTATACAAGATTAGTACCCTTGTATGTCCAATTTATCCAAGACAAATCTGTGCCAAAAACAAAAAAACTTATGACAACATGAAGCCATTTGAGCCAAGTCCACCAAATAGGGTCCAGTCGCACAACTGGGCATGCAGATCTCTAGGATTGAGGAAAATGGATTCATTCTCCTCAATGGCCCATTTAGTAAGAGCGTATGCTACTTGATTAGCCTCACGAAAACAATGTTCATTACAAAAAAAGTTAGATTGTACGGCGGTTAAATTGGGACAATTTTATTGAATTGTCACAACCCAACTTTTCCAAGTAGCTGGTGCAACCGAAATCAGCCTCCCCTAAGCCAATGTACCAAACAAGCACAGGAACTGGCCTAAGGTCTCCTGAAGTCCGGGAGTAATAGCAGGTACCTTCGGTATTTGCCCCCCAACTGGAGCTACTGGCGGCTCCTCAACTGCTGCTCTGGTAGGTTCCCTAGCTGCGGCATGTGCTCCTCGTCGACCTATGCCTTTGCCTCTAGCGATAACTGCTCCGGGAGTAACGTCATCAATAACTTCAGCTCGTGTCCTCACCATCTGTGAGAGAATGGAACGATAAAAGCTTAAACTCCGAGATCAATAAGCTCGCACGATAGGAATGGAAGAAGTGAGATTGTCCCAATAGTTTCGTAGCCTCTCGAAGATAAGTACAGACGTTTTTGTACCGATCCGCAAGACTCTACTAAACCCGCTTATGACTCGTAGCACCTATGAACCTAGAGCTCTTATACTAACTTGTCACGATCCAAATTTCCCCCGTCTGGGTATCGTGATGGCACCAAGTCTTAGGGACTAGGTATACCTAACTTGTATTGAATAACAACAATAATAATTAAAATTTATCAGTCTCAAAATTGAAGCCTTTACAAAATTTACAATTTTCCAAATCTGGTTGTACAAGTCATAATCTCTACAGTGTTTGCTAAAACTTCTACATACAACTGTTTGGGACTAAGTAGAAATAGTGTGAATACAAAATAGGAAGGTGACTTCGAAGCTTGCGAACACAGCAACAGGTTTACCTCGAGTCTCCTCAATAATGATCTGCACTGTTACTAACGATCGAATACCTAGATCTATACAAAAAAACTATGCAGAAGTGTAGAATGAGCATACCACGGCGGTGCCCAGTAAGTATCAAGACTAACCTCGGTGGAGTAGTGACCAGGAATAGTCGAGACACCCACTGGTCTAATAAACTGAACAAGTATAAGCATAGGAACAACAAGATATGGTATCTACTACATAAAGACTAAGCAATACGACTAACAATACAGTAATTTTAATAAAGGAAACAACAAGTACCATCGAAATACCATAAATGACACAGAAGAGTGAATGAACACAACCTAAATCCGGAACCACATATGCCACAAGGACAAGTAATAACTCAGCAATTACAACCGCTTTTTATTTTACATCAGGTTTTAGTCAAACAAACTCCACAATGTACCAAACCTCAAACGAATCACAACTAACGGGTCTCAATATCTGAACCCTAACACTCGACATCCTGCGTCCTCATAACACCTCATAACCGCTCTGACGACTCACGTGCCAATAGAGCCATTTTCACATAGAAGGCAAGTAACATAAGTGTGCATCTATACTCAACAATATCAAGAAAACCTTTTATATGGTAAGGGTGATTAACTACGTGTATGCTTGTGCAAGTATTATAATATAGTCCATAGCCGCAAATAAGTATTAGGAAAAAAATGGACAATACATAGAATGTTTTCTCACAACTTTCACAAGATAAAATTCACACAGGTAAGTGTACCACAACATAGATATCAACAAAAAGAATGCCCCCAGGCCATCACAAATCATCACAATCAATCCGTGGCATAACCCACCTTGTCTCGCCATGTGTGCAATAGTAAAGTAAATGCCCGCCTTGTCTCTCTACACGTACATAATAATGTTCCCACCTTGTCTCGCAACATGCGCAACCCATATATATATCCCGCTTTGTCACGCTGCATGTGGAAATATCAATAGTAACAACAGTACCACTGAAACCTCGTGCAACCCCATAACAACAACTGCACAGTAGAAACCTCGTGCATCACAATGTCAACAGCCGCACGACAGAAACCTCGTGCATCATCACAACAAGTACAACATCAACAATGATAATAATACAAAGTACGACAAGTAAATCTACTCAAGAACTTTAGAACACAAAGAAACGGTAGAACCAATTCATCAGGAATAACTATAGTAAAGAATGCTGGCGGTAAAGAGAACAACCCAACAAGGAAAAACTAAAATGTATAACGATCCCACAATATACAATTCAACAATAAAGAAACTAACACGAGTCAAATAGTTCCAAACCGCTCAACTAAGATATATGATATCTAAACCTCCTTTAAGGTTGAGCAATTACGAGGATATTCAACAACTCAATTAAGGATAAGAAGCGGAAAGATTATTATAACCTCAATTAAAACTAAATAATTATAGGATGAGATGATGATAATTTCAAATAAAGATAAGCAGTTATGAAAAGATAGCATTACAATAAAAGAGGTAAAATCTTCAGTTAAGTCAAGTAAGCGTCAAATAGGCAATAAGAGTGAATCCTAAAGCAATTAATTCTAATTTAAGCATGTAGGTATGAAACTAGTAAATGGGAACTCGGTCACATCAAGAACAACTTCATACACAGTAAATATAAGGAGCTAAGAATCCTAAAAAGCCAATTTTCACAAATATGTCCGAGTACGCACTCGTCACCGCGTACAAGGACTACAATTAACATAAAAGACTAAAATCCTAAGGGGTAGTTCTCCCACACAAGGTTAGGAAAGATACTTACCTCAAAGAAGGCAAACCGATACTCAAAAATGAACTTCTCAGGTGAAATGACCTCCGGACGGCTCAAATCTAACCGAAATAACTTCAAAGCACAAATAAAACTCATAAGAAACTATTCCAGATCCTAAAGTCTCAATCTCTATCAAAATCTAAAAATCGACCCTGGGCTCGCACCTTGGAATTCAACAAATTTCACAAAACCAAAATATTCATTCTGATACGAGTTCAACCGTACTAAAATTATCAAATTCCGATATCATTTCGTCTCTCAATCATCATTTTTCATTTTGAAAACTTTCTTGAAAAACTACCATTTTCCTCAACTCAAAACTTAAATTAAATGATAAAAATAATGAAAAAATCATGGAATATATTAAATATTAGGTGAATAAAACTTACCCAATTGATTTGCTTGAAAACCCCACAAAGAATCGCTTAAAACAGCGGTATACAAGTCAAAATGTGGTGAAAATTGTCTAACCCTCAATTTGGAAAACTTATATTCTGCCCAGGTGAATATGCATCACGATTGCGGAAAAACAATCGCGATCACGAGCAAAGAAAAGAAGGTTGCCAAAAATGACCCTATGCGAACGCAAAAGAAGATATGCTAACTCGGATAACAGTAAGTTAGACATACACGATCACGTGACCAAAGACATGAATGCGAAGAACAGAGTGAGGAAGCAGGGCTACTAATACGCGAACGCGGAAGATCAAACGCGAACGCGGTATAGAAGATTTCACATGTTCACGATCACGAACCGTACTATGTGAACACGATGAAGAAAAATAGGGCAAGTCGACAGAACACTACATGATCGGGAAAGAGAACACGGGACACCAACAATCCAAAAATAGGAGAAATTGGTCCGTAACCTATCCGAAACACACCCGAGGCTCCCGGGACCCTGTCTAAACACACAAAAAAGTTCTATAACCTAACACAGACTCGCTCGAGGTCACAAATCACATCAAACAATGCTAAAAAAGCAAATTGCGCCAAGAATCGAACATATGAACTTTCGAATCTTCCAACTTCTAGAGCTTGCGTCGAAACCTATCAAACTAACACAGAATAGCGTCAAATTTTGCAGGCAAGTCCAAAATGACATGAGGGAGCTGTTCCAACTCTTGAAATCATATTCCGATCCCGATAGCGCAAAAGTCAACTATGGATCAAATTTCTCCATCGCTGAAATGCCTCAAATTACCCCATGGACCTCCAAATTCAAATCCGGATGCACGCCTAAGTCCAAAATAATCATACAAAGCTGCTAACATCATGCAAAACTTATTCTAGAGTCGTTTACTCAAAGTCAAATTCCAGTTAAATTCTCACCGCATAAGCTTCCAAAACTAGAATCCTTCTTCCAATCGACTCTGAATCATCCGGTAACTGAATTCAACCATGCATGTAAGTTGATACAAGTAATATGAAGTTGTTCATGACCTTATGCCACCGAACAAATCTTAAATTCTCGAAATGACCGGCCGGGTCGTTACATGAACCACCATAAAATGTAACATAATATAGCGGTTTTAAAGACGCCATCTTTAGATAAAACATTTTCTAATTTAATAACATTTTTCATTTTAAAAATTTCAGAAGAAGATTGGAAAAGAAGTTGATTGAGGCAAATTGTGGACGAAGACTCATAAGAGGAAAGATGGTAGTTATGTGAATGATAAGGCTAGATAGATTGGGGTAGGTAAGTATTAGTTGACCGAATACATGTGAAAATGAATTTGTGTATTGATACATGGGTAAGTATTAGACTCTATTTCTTACCGAAGATTTGAATTGGTTCGGGTTTTCGCATTTTAAAATGTTTGTTTTAAGCTCTTGAACCTTATATTGTTTAGAAGTATATTTGGAAGTTAATATTCTTTAGCAGTAGTAGTAGAAAATTTGTACTTGTCAGGGGTCAAATATGCTGCTAGTATATTCTTTAGCTCTTGAACTTTATGTTGTTTATATAATTAGTTATTTTGTGCATAATATTCATTTACACACCATAAATACAGTTGTTTTGGTTCTTTTTGGATTTTGTATGCTCTATTCTGGGAAAAACAGGTTAAGGAAATTTGTCTTCTAATTTTCTTCTTTATTGTCATAAACTTTATTTTTGTTTACCGTGAAAATGGTAATAAAAATTAAATTTATTGATGGGACTCTAAATATACGTGATCTATTTTATGCTACTCCCTCCGTTTCAAATTAAATGAGGTAGTTTGACTCAGCACAGAGTTTAAGAAAAAAAAAGAAAGACTTTTGAAATTTGTCTCTTAAAAGCTTAAGGGGGTAAAGTTTTGTGGGGCCATGACTTTTGTGTGGTCATAAAAGCTTCTCGTTAACGGTAAAATGGGTAAAATGAGGAGTTTAAAGTTGAATTATTTCCAAATTTAGAAATGTGCCATTTATTTTGGAACAGACTAAAAAGGAAAGTAGCCCATTTAATATGAAATGGAGGGAGTAGTTGTAAAGCAGTTGATGCTATGTGTGTGACGTTTAAGGATGAGATGCTAGCTAAAATAGAGTTATAATCGAACCGATAAGGTAGCCGTTCAGGGCCTCGAGCTAGTCGATTAGGGGCCTCGAGGTCGATTCTCGAGCTCGGACTCGAGCTATTAGGGGTAGTCGGGGAAGGGCTAATAGTCGTGATATAATTAAAGGAGGCACTTTATGGCCAATGATAAGCAATAAATGAAGAACAAGTATGAAGATAATAAGTAAGAGCAACAATATCGAGAGAATATGTTAGAGAGAAAAGAGAGAGAGAAAGTAATTATTTATCTTGTGTAGAATAGTTGGAGCAACACCAGTCCCCTGCAAAATAGTAAAAATCCCCTTTATATAGAGGGGGAAACCTTATATGGTACGACATACAACAACAACATACCCAGTAAATCCCACTAGTGCGGTTTGGGAAGAGTAGAGTGTACGTAGACCTTACTCCTACCTCGAAAAGACCAGAGAGGCTGTTTCCAGGAGATTTTCGGCTCAATAGGGAAAGCAATAATATCAGATAAGAAATAAGAGAAAAGACATGTAACAATAAAAGATACCAGAAAGAAAATAACCACAACAGATAAGTGAAAGGACAATAACACAAAACTATGCAAAACACCAATGTGAATACAACAAAGACTGCTAACAAACCTAACGAAACCCTAACAGACTACCCGGTGCAAAGAGGGAAGAATTCTCGACTAACCCCTAGCCTACCACCCTAATGCTCGACCTCCACGTGTTCCTATCAAGAGCCATGTTCTCGGACATCTAAAGTCACGCCATGTCCTGCCTGATCACCTCGCCCCAGTACTTCCTAGGCCGCCCTCTGCCTTTTCTCATACCTTCCAAAGTCAACCGCTCACGCCTCCTAATTGGAGCATCTAGGCTTCTCCTCCATACGTGTCCGAACCATCTAAGTTGTGCTTTCCGCATCTTGTCGTCCACGAAAGCCACGCCCACCCTCTCTCGAATATCTTCATTCCGAATCTTATCCATCCTAGTGTGCCCACACATCCATCTCAACATCCTTATTTCTACTACTTTCATCTTCTGGATATGTGAATTCTTGACTGGCCAACACTCATCTTCATACAAAATTGCTGGTCTAACCACGGCTTTATAGAACTTACCTTTGAGCTTTGGTGGCATCTTCTTGTCACACAGGACTCCAGACGCTAACCTCCATTTCATCCACCCTACTCCTATACAGTGCGTAGCATCCCCATCGATTTTCCCATCTCCCTGGATAATGACCCTAAGTACCAATTAATATATGGTACGCCATACATTAATTGTAAAGATGTGGAGATGGGACACTTAGATGCGACACCTTGATCTGAGTTCAGGCTAGGCCAGCTAGATCTAGTCAGACTTAGCCGCGTCTTGGGAAATCCTATTTTTACTCTAGCCTCGACCAATATTCTCCTCAGGCCGAGTGTCGAAGAGCTCCGAGGAAGGAGGATCGGGTGCATCTCTATAGCATCGAGGCTTCGAGGTAATCTCGAAGGGCATCTCCTCGATCATGTTTACATAATGCCTGATCAAATAAACAATGCACCAGAACGAAGGATGAATTTGACCAAGGGTTACTTGATAACACCGGCAGAAGTCAAGAATTACGGGATCGATCGGGGGCGAGGATGGCCCCACCAGCCCTAAGGTGAATGGATAGGTATACGCTCTCAAAAAGCCAAATTTATATGCCGTAATATCTTTTTCCCGAGCAGGGACCTCCACAAGCACGGTATCCCTCCAACGGCAGTCAGTTGTCACCCTTCCAATGTCTGTTATCGAGCTGGTGTACCAAATCACGGGTTTGCAACGTTCTGGCTTCGAGGAAGGTCTCTCGAACTTGAAATCAGAAGTCATCGCAAAGGATTTGGGGACACATTCCTCAGCGCGGGGAGATGTGTCCACTTCACCTTGAGATAAAAGCAAAGATGATGAGACCGCAATCTCCTGAGAAGCAGAGGCGGGAGTTTTTGCCATTACTAGAAGATTCCGGAAGGTGAAAAAGAGTTGCAAAAACAAGGGAAGAGCGAACCTTTTCTGGGGTTTGGGAATACAATGGGTTAAAGAAAATGCTAAGGGGAGAAGGGAAGTATTTATATAAGCTCCGCGTACGCATTGAAGAAGGCCAAGGGACAACCAACTTCCATAATCAATACGGAGATTTTTAGGGGCTACGTGCGTATTGTATCTTGGTGTCTTGCGACCGATGCCGATTACAAGAACACATGAGGAGGAAGAAGCTCAAGATAATTTATTATCACCTTCACTCTAAGAAACACAGAAACTATCTGTATGCGGTAAAACTGGGGGGCCCGATTTCCTCGTCATTGGGTTTCCCCGAAAAACGGGTCCAATTTCCCATTTCTAAAGATTACCTCGAAGCCTCGAGGCTGCAGAGATGCGCCCAAGACTCCTTACTTGGAGCTCATCGACACCCCACCTGAAGAGAATATGAGTCGAGGCTAGAGTAAAAATAGGAGTTCCCAAGATGCAACTAAGTCTGACAAGGTCTAGCCGGCCTACCCTGAACTCAGATCAGGGTGTCGCATCTAACTGTCCCGTCTCCACATATTTACAATTAATGTTTGTCGTACCATATAAGGTTTTTCCCTATATATAAAGGAGATTTTTACTATTTTGCAGGGGGCTGATGTTGCTCAACTATTCTACACAAGATAAATAATAACTCTCTCTCTCTCTCTCTTTTTCTCTCTAACATACTGTCTCGATATTGTTGCTCTTACTTATTATCTTCATACTTGTTATTCATTTATTGCTTATCATTAGCCATAAATAACCTCCTTTAATTATATCACGACTGTTAGCTCTTCCCCGACTACCCCTTATAGCTCGAGCCTAAGCTCGGGAATCGACCTCGAGACCCCAAATCGACTAGCTCGAGGCCCTGAACGGCTAACTTATCAGTTCGATTATAACTCAATTTTAGCTTGAATCTCGTCCTTAAACTTCACACACATAACATCAACTGCTTTAAAACTAGCATAAAAATAGATCACGTATTTTTAGAGTCCCATCAACAAATTTAATTGTAATTACCATTTTCGCGGTAAATAATTTTTCTTGTTCCTTATCTCTGATATAGAAAAGGAAGAGTCATTGTCTAACTCTTTTCTATCAATAAGTAGTTCCTACTAGTAGCTCGTTTTCCTGGCTCAGAGAAAAAGAATACAGTTGCTGGAATAGGATTGTTCTTGCACAAAATTCTATTTGGTTTTTGTTCATTTGAGAACAAATATATCCTGGCACGAGAGATGATCATATTTTGTGTGGATAGATATTAATATACATTCTCCTTTTATAATTGTTTTTGTCTTTCACGTAGGAAAAAATTAAAGAAATCCGAAGTCAAAGACCATGACCTCTTGCAGAAGCTTCACCTAGTGATGCGCTTGGTGTAGTCTTTGGTCCCGAGCACCCTGGCCGTGTTTGAGGGTTAGGCTTGGGTGTAGTTCCAACTATAGCATTCAAGCAGACATCAAGGCGAGTTGGTAGTTTCTGTAAGAGTTCATCTAGTTCTAGTGCTCTACCTCCATAGTGGGAGCAATGCCGAGATGTCGGATATGAGATCACAATTAAGTGCGCTAACAAGCTTATATCGAATGAACATCGGAAATATCTCTGAGGAGTTTGTTAATTTATTACCAACTCCTCCACAGGTACAAGTGCTTATTTTTTCTTTACATAATAGATTAAGTATGATGTTGTGTTGAAAATCATGATTCCCCTCTTTCGTCGAAAAGTTGAGAGATAATATGAGACGATAGAAAACTAAGCTTGGCATTTGTTACTGTAATGGTTTGGGGTTGGTAGGATTCTGAAATCCATGTGTTTCTCCCAAACGCACACGCAAATATATGTGGTCGACAAATAATATAGGATTGTAAGTTAAGATATCGTACCCACATGAACTTGTGATTAACTATCAACTAAATTAAACTAACACAATTAATCTATCCAAGGAAATTTTTAAAGATTATTAACTACAACTAATCTAGTGTAGCAACCTAAGAAACTAAAGAAAATAAGTCGGCAATATAAGAGACGAATTCAACGAGAGAAAATATTCCAGAGCTATGGGTTAGCTAACAATCCCGTTGAGTGTTCCACCTAAATTATCTAATTAATTTATCTGGTTTATTGGTTGACAAGGTTAATATTGCTCGTAGCCTTCTCCTGAAGTACAACTCACCTATTCAAGCTAATCTAACGCCTATATTCCTATGGAATTAGAATTAACAAGAACGCATTAATAATTCCTGTATAGTAACCAAGCAAGGCGATTAGGTATATTCCTATCCTAACCGCAAATCCGCCCCCTCCCCCCCAGAGTCAAGATCTTGCTCTACTCAATCTTATATGCAATCTTGAATTCTCTCTCCCGAGTTCAATCAAAGATTCGTAGATAGCATTTAATTGGTGATCAAGCAATCGAATAATTAAGCTCAAAATTGAATAAATTAACCAATAAGATAAAATAATAGAACAATTCAAGCTTCAAACTACAATGTTCATGTAGCATCCAAAACTCTAGAACTAATGAACCATGAAATTAAAGGAAGAGAAGAGAAGAGAAGAAAAACTAGTTAGAAGCCTCTTCCAAGCGTGGTGTGTGTTCCTCCACGTGAATTCTCCTTCATAGTTTGTTAGCTCCCCACCAAATTAGGCTTAGGACCCTTTTTATACTAGTCGGGGGTGGGGGATCTTGGGCCGAAATAACCTTGTCCCGGATGAAGTTGGATAGAAATCATGTCACCAATGCCTAGCCTAGCGCTAGCCGTCCCTGGCGCTGGTTTGTTAACTCTTATGTCTCGTGCGCCACAGGTACTGCTAGGCGCTGGCTGTGGTGGTGGAAATTCTCTTTTTTTTTCTTTTATCTTTTTTGTCTGTTTTTGCTCTAATCTCGCACCTTTCGCCCCCAATTGCTTCCAGATCATTGTTACATATAAAAACACCTCAAATTAATATAAATCAACACATTTTACATCCTAAATCCACGAAACAAAAGTAAAACATGAGGTGATATACATATAAATATATATATATTTTAGGCTAAACATCAACACCCCACACTTAGTCTCTTGCTCGTCCTCGAGCAACTAGACCATCAAATAAACCCCCAACTACGTACAAGTCTCAACTATAGAGGCGCAATTCAACTTTTAACAATATAATCTACCCTTGACTATGATTGGTGGTAACAATTAAACTGTAGCATATGCAATCACGTACACTTCCCTTTACTTATGCCATTCTTAACATATTCACAACAAAGATAATGTGCTCATAACAATCCTAGCCTCAAAAGTCGATTGATTATATATCACAATGCACCCATGGCTTGAACACCCAACATCACAGAGAAGTCTAATAATGTTACCTATCTCTTGTGAACCATGTGCCCTCACAACAAGAGCAAGAGAATAAGTTGAATCTACACATTTAAATCTCATGATAAATATAGTTCAAGGACTCACATATATCAAAGAGAACTTCTCACTCTCACAAAGAAGTCACATGCATGCAAAACGTATCATATGCTTGCCATAATGTAAATATCCACTTATATAGACTCACTCGATCTAAAATCAATTAGGACTTTATATGGTTGTAATGTAGGCTAAGGGACGGGTAGGATATATTTAGGATTAGTGATTCACCCTCCTAAGCACTTTAACACATCACATAATAAACTTTAAGCGCAATTTCTTCAATCCACTTCTAACCCACAAACAAGATCACTCCCTAAAATTATTCCCTCTTTTTTTAAGAACTAATTTAATTTATACCTCACTAGCAAGAACAAGACAACAATTTATTCTTCTCAATTTTTCCTTCTCTTTTTTTTCGATTTTTTTTCTTTCAACTAGTCTTTTTTCTTTTTCAATTTCCGAGAGTAGTGTATTCTTTTACAAAACAAGTGCACCTTTCATCTTCCATTGGTTCCCTTCTAATGCCACCCCACACTTAGTCCTTACATATTCTAGCTCTCATTTCGTAATTAAAATGCCATAAGTTAATATGATCAAAATAATGTCAAACTAATAATAAAAGGGTGTAATGTGTGTGATAAAAGTCTATAGGCTCAAAAGAATTTACTAGTGTCATGAATAGGATTTTTCACCGTCGGGACCGTGATGGCGCCTAACTCTGATGATGCTAGGCAAGCCAACAAATATAGTTCTAACACATTAATCACTAACCAAAACAGTAATTAACAGTAATTAAAACTAAATAGATATGAAGTGCAGAAATTTATAACAGTTTAAAACTCTAATACATGACTACCCCAAAGATCTAGTGTCATAATCCACGAACGTCTAAGAATTTCTACAAATACTGGTTTAAAGGAAAATACATCTGTTTTTCAGAATGAAAGAAAATGGAACTAAGATAGAGGGAAGGGGATCCCAAGGTCTGTGAACGCCACCAGATCTACCTTGGGTCTCATGTGGACTGAAGGTAGCAACCCAAACTCTGATCAGTATGGTCCAGTATCGGGATCTGCACAGAAAGTGCAGAGTGCAGTATCAGTACAGCCGACCCCATATACTGGTAAGTGCGTAGCCTAACCTCGGCAAAGTAGTGAAGAGGCTAGGGCACGACAAATAATATAAACCAGTGTAGTTAAACAATATGCTAAAAAAAATAACAATTAATAGAAGCTAAGCAGAAATTAACGAGAAGAGGCAATATGCTATGGGGGTACCAAAATAAAGAATCACAGCAGTAGAAAAATTTAAATATCTAGTACACTTGAACCGATAATAACAAGTAAACACAACAAACAGCAAATGAACAGCATCACCCTTCGTTCTTTTACTCTCAATCCTCACTAGATAATCAATAATAGAAACGTGCACGACATCAGCCTTCGTGCTTTACCACTCAACCTCACCATATGAGTAATAAAAATGTGCACGACATCACCCTTCGTGCTTTATCACTCTTCCTCACCACATAAGAAACAACAAAAATAATAACAACCCGGTAAGGACATCATAATTAACAAACTTCTTTTCATCATTCAACTTCACAACATAAATTTCAACTTGAGCCACAACTCAACTAATATCCAAACCAAGAATACATAAGAAGACTTGTTTACTATAAGTAATAACCAGTTTAAGCAGGAACAAAACGTATAAAGAAACACAACGGTCACAAGTATAAGACTAACTCACATGCTTTGACCTGACAACAACGTATACATACTCGTCACTTCACCTATATATCGTACTTAACAACTAAACATGTAGAAAATAAGGCAACAATACCTAATCCCTCAAGCTAAGGTTAGCCACAACACTTACCTCAAGAGTCAAATACCACTTTTCCCTTAGTTTAAACTTCCAATCCACTCGTATCTATTAATAATTAACATATTAACCTCAATTAATGCCAAAGAAACCAATTATAATGCAAAATTATAGATTTCCCAATGTTCTTCCCCAAAAGTCAAAAATCGACTACAGGCCCGCTTGGACATAACTCAACGTGTGGACCAAAACTCGATTACCCATTCACCCACTAGCCAGTATATGTAGTTAGTTTCGAAATTTGACACTAAATCGAAGTCTAAATTCCAAAATTTGTAAAATCCTCAATTTTCTCAAAATCCCTAATTTCTACCCTTAAAGAACAAGATTTAGGCCTAAAAATCTAATGGGTGTTGATGGAAATTGAAACAAATGAGTCTTAGAACATGAACCTATGATTTGGTGTTGAATCCCCACGCCAAAAATCGCCCAAGGTCGAGTTCTATGGAAGAAAATATGAAAATTTGGTATAATCCTGTCTTTGGTTCTATTTTTAGAACATTGGACAAGACTTCTTCACATTCGCGAAGCATTGGCAAGAAGGGCCTTTGCGTTCGCGAGATACCGTACGCGTTCGTGAAGGTATACCCCCGAACTTCGCGTTTGCAAGCCGCTTGCCGCGTTCACGTAGAGTATTTTCTCCCCTCCACTAGGTCCCTGCCAAAATGGCCCTTGCGTTTGAGATAGCCAGGTCGTGTTCACGAAGGGTAATGCCCCCAATGCTCCGTGTTCGCGACCTGTGCCTCATGTTTGCGTATAAGGAGTTACCCCTCAGACAAATTTACTCTTCACATTCGCGAGAGTTCATTCGCGAACGCGAAGAAGGATATACCAGATGACGGCAGAAGTAAAAAACACCAAAATATTCAAGTCTAAAACATCCCGTATCCTATCCGTAACTCTCCCTAGCCCTCGGTGCTCCAAACCCAATATGCACACAAGCCTTAGCACATCATATGGACTTTCTCGTGTGATCAAATCGCTAAAATAAAACCTAAAACTACGGATTTAGTATCAAAATCCATGAAATTCTCAAGAGCACTTAAAGTTTTCTATCTTTACAATCGAACGTCTGAATCACGTCAAATCAGTCCCGTTTCTTACCAAATTTCACAGATATGACTTAAATCCATATTAAACCTGTACCGGGCTACAAAACTGAAATACGAGCGCGATACCAACAAGATCAATCATTATTCAATTTCTAAAAACTATTATATTTTCAGTTTAAAAATTTTCTTCAAAATTTCATTTCTCGGGCTAGGGACCCCGGAATTTAATTCCGGGCATATACCTATATCCCATATTTTTTTTCAGACCTTCCGAGACCGTCAATTCATGGTTCTGGGTCCTTTTACTCAAAATATTAATCGAAGTCAACTTAAATCAATTTTTAAGGCAAAACTTAATACTTTCGCAATTTTTCTCATAAAGGCTTACTGGAACTGCGCCCGGACTACGCACGCACGAGGAGAAAGAAAATGAGGATTTGAAGGCCTCGATACCCCGATTTGGGTTCTCAAACACGAGATGACCGTTTGGGTCATCACATTCTCCACCTCTAAAACAACCGTTCATCCTCGAACGGACATAGAAAAATACCTGAGCTAGTGAAAAGATGGGGATACCTGCTCCTCTTATTGGTCTCGGACTCCCAGGTAGCTGCCTCAACAAGCTGACCTCTCCACTGCACACGAATTGAAGTGTAACTCTTTGATCTCAACTGTCGAACCTGCCGGTCTAGAATAGCTATTGGCTCCTCCTCGTAGGTCAAATCCTTGTCCAACTAGACAGTGCTGAAGTCTAACACGTGGGATGGATCGCCGTGATACTTTCGAAGCATGGACACATAAAACATTGGATGCACAGCTGATAAACCCAGCAGCAACACAAATGTGTAAGCCACATCTCCCACTCGATCAAGGATCTTAAAAAGTCATGATGAACCTAGGTCTTAGCTTGACCTTCTTCCCAAATCTCATCATGCGCTTCATGGCGACGCTCGAAGCCACACTCGCTCTCTGACCATGTATGCCACGTCACGAACCTTACTGTTGGCATAACACTTTTACCTGGACTGAGCTTTACGAAGCCTATCCTAAATAATCTTAACCTTATCCAAAGAATCCTGTACTAAATCTGTACCCAAAAACCGAGCCTCCCCCAACTGGTGATCTGCACCGTCTACCATACAACTCCTCATAGGGAGCCATCTGGATGCTCAACTAATAACTGTTGTTGTAGGCAAGCTCCGCTAATGGTAAGAATTGATCCCAAGAACCTCCAAGGTTAATAACATAGGAGAAGCATATCCTCTAAAATTTGAATAGTATGCTCGGATTGTCCGTTCCTCTGAGGATGAAATATTTTGCTCAACTTGACCCGCATACCCAACTCACGCTGTATTGCCCTCCACAAATGTGAGGTAAACTGCGTACCTCGTTCAAAAATGATAGACACGGGCACACTATAAAGATGAACAATCTCCCGGATATATATCTCGGCTAACCGCTCTGAAGAATAGGAAACTACCACAATAATAAAAATGCACTGACTTGGTCAGCCTATCAACAATAACCCATACTGTATCGAACTTCCTCTGAGTTCGTGGGAGTCCAACAACAAAATCCATAGTTATACTCTCCCACCTTCATTCAGGGATTTCAATCTTCTGAAGCAAACCACCAGGTCTCTAATGCTCATACTTTAACAGTTGACAATTAAAACACCAAGCTACATATGCAACAATATCCTTCTACATCCTCCTCCACCAATAATACTGCAACAAGTCCTGATACTTCTTGGCGGCGCCTGGATAAATAGAATATTAGGAATGTTGATACCCAATTTTTCCCTATGTATTTTTATACCCCAAAAATACTTTCAAATAGCATTCATATGCATATATAAGCATCCCCAAAGGTTTTTGTATTTTTCCCAATTCTTTAAAAATTTTAGAATTAATTTATTGTCTATTTTAACAGTATAAAACCTCAATAATTATTCCAAAATTGTCCCTTTTGTGAGTCAGTTATTTTTCATCATTATGTTTACACCAAATATGATTAAGGTAATTTTTGCATATTTTTTATAAATTTATTCGATATTTTTAGCTAAATTATTTAAAATTACAATTATAGCCTATGTTATAATTAACCGCGTTTTATAATTATAAAATTGCTCCAGATATTTTTAAATTAATGTTTATATGTTATCAATTAGTACTGTGTTTTCAATTTATTTTAAAATTATTATTTAACTATTTTAACTAATTAAAAAGGGAAAAGTGGCTATTCAAAGGCTAGCCTATTTCCATTTCAATTATAACCACATTTGACCCCAAATTCACCCCAATTTTAACCCCATTTTAACCCAACC
>MDKF010959738.1:0-10505 GCA_026770625.1 Nicotiana glauca | reverse complement strand
GAGTTGTCCGCTCGGGTAAGCCAGGTCTAGACCAATAAACCTAGGATTTAAACCTAGAAGAACAATAAACTCATGGTGAATCCCTAGTAGGACGTTTATTTGCATCACGTGCATTTTGACTTAAGGGACTCAACACAGGGGTTGGGTCCGTCTAGGACAGGTGACCCGAATTAAAATGACCATCCTGATGCATATTACGTGCTACTTGCATTTATTTGCTCGGCTTCGCATGTTGACTGGCTTGTATATAATGAGTGAAAATTGTGAAAAATAGCAATGTTAGGACTGAGTAAGGGTAATCATTTGTGTGGAAAACCAATGCCCAAATAATACCGAAATGCTATCAGATTTTTGAAAAAATAGAAAAAGAGAAAATATTTGAAAAAAATATACAAAGAAAATTATTACCCTACTTGATATATATACATAGAAAAATGGTATTTTATGAACTTTTAACACATCCAAGAGCTAAGGAGGCTATGGAGAAGTTGGAGAAGGAAGAGCACAAGGAATCCATAATTCAGTCCCAACTTATGACAAAGGTTTAGATTGTTTTATTTTTTTCTTTACTTTAAACTTAATTGTGATGAATTACTCCATATCTATGGAGTAGTTATCTTTAGAGTTTGATGGATTTGGTGTATTGACATTTGTTTGTGGATTATAACTCTAGTTTATGTATTGAATCATTTTGGACATTTAAATTGTTGCATCTATATTCACTAGTTGATATAATCGAGACATGCATAACTTGTGATATTTTGTGTTATATTTTGTTAGGTAAATTCATTAATTTTTCTTAGTAATTGAAAGATGCTTGTTGAATTATTGATTAACCTAGTCAAGAGAATAATCGAAAGAGGATTTCCTAAAGACCAATCCACTATGAATTCTTGAATATCTTCACATGCTTAAAATTTGTTCATCTTGTGAGGCTGAGACTTGATCAGGAGAGGAGTTTTTACTAAATGATTAAACTAATAACTAAGTGAATTAGAGAGACTCACTTGAACATTAACTGTGAATTATCTTGAGTTAAATCCCAAACAATTATCTTGCACCTATCCTATCAACCCTATCTTCTCCCAATTGATAACCTTCTTTGCTCATTAGTTGCGTCGATTGTCATTAGCCAATAGTTTAGATTCTTAGTTAATTTTAGTATTAATTACAAAACTCTCAATTGTTGATCATATTGAATAGAAATTAAAGTAGTAACTACAAAACACCGTTTAATCCAATCCATGAGGATACGATATTATATTATACTATATTCGACTAGCGAGCATATTTAAGTATATGTTTTACGCTCGTCAGGGTGGAGTGGGACATTTTCATGAGGCACTAGGCCTCTTCTATTGGCTTGAAGTTCAAGAGGAATTTCATCAACTTGCTCATCATCGACGTCCATATCCCCCAAGCAATATTTTCGAGCTTATTGTTCGCCATGGTTGTACCTATATTTTCTCAAACAAGTTAGTAATATGGAAGAAAAAGAGGATATTCCTGGAGCACACCAAATATATAGCTGACACTGTTTTTACCTCCCTGTCAATGGCGCCAAATATTGATCACATCTAAAGCACACCTCAAATGTTACATCTTGCGTTTTTGTACATTAAAGTTTCGTCTTCAGTTAATTGACATAGACTCGGGGATGAAATTTTCTTGAGATTATAAGCAAATAGAAGAAAATAAGTTTCGTCGAAGTTTGGCAATTTGGGATAAAATACAACCCAAGCTATAATACCCCGTATTTATGGACTAGGCCATAAAAGGTACCATATGACCATGATAGTATGTTGTATAAGGTGTATTTCAAATGAGTAGTATTTTAAGTAATTTGAGATAATTATCAATTACGTGGGTAATTAATTAATTATTGGTTTAATGGGAGATTAACCATGTAATTAAGGATTTATGAACAATTGTAGGCGGGGACAAAGCCCTCCCCTCCCCCCCCCCAACGTGGAAGCAAGTGGAGGACGATTGGATAATTAATGGACTATAGACAATAAATTAATGGGAAATATGGATAATATGCTAAGACACCCCTTGAAAACACATAGAAGGAGAAGTCATATTAGTCATCCCTACAACTGTCTTGAATTAATACCGTAATTGTTACGCCCCGCAATATTATATTGATATTACGTACCGCATCATTATATTACGATGATGTTATGCCTTGCAGTATTAAATTACTATGATGTTGTACCTTGTAGTATTGTACGTTGAATTTGTCGTAAGGTAATTGACATCAGTCCAAGGAAAAGATTATTTGGAGATTATAAGAATTATGCTATTTCAAACAAGTGATGAGTAAATTCGTGAAGGTGAGAGGGGAAGCAAGTCAAAGAAAATGAATTTTCGTCCAAATTTGATATGTTGGGATAAAATTCGGGCCGAGCTAAAATACCTGATATTTGTGGACTAGTACCATATAAGGTACCACATGGCCATGATAATAAGTTATATAATGTGTATTAAAAGTAAATAGTATTATAAGTAATTTGAGATAATTTTTAATAATATAGGTAATTGGTTAATTATTGAGTAGCGAGTCATTACATAGTTAATTAATAATTTTGGGATAAGTTCAAACCCATCCCCCGATATGGCAATCATCCATTTACATGTAATGACCAAGTATTAAAGTTGCAAGGTGTCACACTTTGAGAAAGAAGTGTGACACCAAGATAGACATGTAGGGCCCACACATTAATTAAGCATGACTTTCCAAATTCACAATTTGTCTTCAAATCTCTTAAGAAAAGAATATAATAATGTTCTTTCTATGAGAGTTCATCCAAGATTCCTCATTCTTTCTAATGTCATCTCTATTCTTTTAAGGAAAGAGTTCAATCATATATCATTTTCCTAGTTCAAATACTTCAAGAACAGAAGCTAAATTCAATCCAACATGCAACAACACAATTCCAACGAGAATTTGTTAGAATCGTAGCAACGTAAAATTTTGCAATTCCAAAAGAAATACGGTGCAATCTTCTCCAAGAGTATTATACGAAGTTTTCCCTACTCCAGGTATGTTAAGGCCATCCCTTGTTTCTTTTTGGCATGATCCAAATTATATAGATGAAACGAGCAAACGCACAGTTTTCATAAATGACTCTATTCATAGAAATACTAGGGGTCTCTGTGTTCTTGATTCCCCATGTGTCATATTATTATATCTTCTGTTCATGGGTCTCAGAATGATATGCAATTGAAAAAGTTTATCTGAAAGGAATATTGATATAATTACATATTTTTTATGTATTTCATTCATTTATACATGTGCATTGACCCATTACCAGATTGCATTATATACGTGTATTTCCATGTATATGGGATATGGGAAAAAGGTTATGGTGTTATATACGTACCACCACCTGATCAGCCAGTATACGTTGATGATTTGCCCACAGTGGTCGAGATGATGTGATGGGATACCCTCAGAGGCTTGATGATGTTATGAACGCATATACGCATGCATGATATGACATTTATACGCATTTGCACGATATTATAATATTAAATGATTCACAGAATTATTCAGATATACATGTTGAGTCTTTTACTCCATGTTTATCTCATGTCTACTAGTTACTGATTTTTATTTCTTACATACTCGATACAATATTTGTACTGACGTCCCTTTTTGCTTGGGGATGCTGCATTTTATGCTCGCAGATCCCTCAGCTCAGCGGAAGATGTTAGTGCACTCCATTTGCTCTGGAGTTTCTTATGTGTTTAGTATGATTAGGATATGTGCTCATTAGTAAGGCGAGGCCCAGTCCCAACCTTTATGATATTTATGTACTCTTAGAGGCTTGTAGACATATGTCATATACGTGAAAGATTGTACGGTCTTATCGGCCTATGTTTTAAGTTTATAAATGATCATGTTGGCCTATTAGGCTCGTATTTCACATGTATATAATGAGGTAATGATAAAGATACATTAAGTTGGTACTCGGTTGAGTAAGGTGCCGAGTGCCAGTTGCGGCCTATCGGATTGGGTCTTGACAAAAATGGTATCAGAGCAGTTCTGTCCTAGGGAATCTACAAGCCGTGTCTAGTAGAGTCTTGTTTATGGATGTATCATGCACCACACTTATAAGCAGTAAGCTACAAGGCATTAAGGACGGTCACTCTTTATTCTTACTTTAGGTCGTGTGGTAGATCTCAGATGTAAGAACTCAATTCCTAAACTCTATCTTATTCGTAATACAATTATGCATACATACAGAAAGACGGTTGGTAAGAGATATAGCTGTGGAAGAGTTGAGCTAGAGGAACTTGAGTTTGCATTATTCCTATGATGGACAAACATGAGCTATTCAACAGAACATGTTTGTACCTTACGTGTAAGCCTCTTGATAAGGAACCTTAAGACAAGAAAATTTATCCACCTTTATGGTGAAAGATAATAAGAGATTTAGAAGATAAATACAAGTTTCAAGAAGTAAAAGAATCAAGGTGAAGAAGGGTACGAGGCACCAAGTTAATGAAGATTATCAGTATTACAGTTCCGATAGAAAAATATAAGCATTGTAAATTACCCTCAATAGTAACAGAGATATGTATAATTGGCCCCACCCATCTCAGTTATATCCTATTGGGGGCTAATATCTGTAGTTTAAGAAAAGGACAGGATATTAGGATTCGGCTGGGGTAAGGGTAACCCAAAATTGTAAATGGATTGTTTGTGTTATTTGACATTTCCGAAGGATATTACAAATGTGTTAATCGATCTCTTTGTGAGGCACCCAGATGGTGCACTCTAGAATATTATAAGTAGATGTGGATATTAGCATGAAAAAAATCAGAAGATAGGCACAGAAAGCCTGGAAGGTATAAATATTAACTTAGTTTGGCTCGCGTCCTTAGTAGAATGAGAACGTTAATCAACCTGAAGAGCCACTGGATGGAGCAAGGGGAGCTAAAAGCAAAACAATTGTCTTGTTCGAGTTTTCAGAATAAAGTGATAGACATTAATGTTAGAGGGTAATAAGAAAAGAGTTAATGAAGCATTATGAGTAAGATATGATATATGGATGACAATGGTAGATAAAAAAGATAACAGTATTACCGGGTCCATAGTCAGGTGAAGGAAGATACGAGAGGTGATAGGCCTCAAGACAACAAAAGAATATAGGCCATAAAGTTATATCCTCATTTGAAGAAATAAGTTCATGATTCCAACACGACTACCAGAAGGGAGAGTTAATCCCCAGTTATTTTATTGCCTTGCATACTCGGTACATTATTTTGTACTGACGTTCCTTTTTCTAGGGATGCTACATTTCATGCATGCAGGTTTAGAGAGACAGAAGGGTAGACCTCCTCATAGGTGTTCCCGAGTTCCGCTTTATCAGTAAGATCTATGTCTTTCGGTGTTACCGGGTCTAGAAGTTTTGTTTACATCTTGTGTATATATGTATATAGGTTATGGGTAGGTCGGGGCCCTATTCCAATCACAGTACATCCATCAGTAGAGGATTGTAGACATATCCTATCAGTTAGTGCACTATGTTGGGCTTGTAGGCCTTGTATGTATATTTTGTTGGTTTATCAGCTATAGTAGTTATGACGGCCTTGCAGGCCCATGGAAAAAGTATGATATTAATATTTAGAGTCCCTTAATCACAAGTTGGTATGCAAGGAAAGGTGAGGTACTGGGTACGGGTCTCGCCCCTCAGGTTCGGGGCGTGACAAAAGTGGTATCAGATCAGTTCTGTCCTGAGGAGTCTACAACTCATATCCAGTAGGGTCTTGTTTATAGATGTGTGGTGCACCACATTACATAAGCAGGGGACTGCAGGGCATTTAGGAGTTGCTTACCCTTCTTTCAAATCTAAATCGTGCTATTGAACTGAGTTATAGGATTGAGTTAAAATTACATGTTGGCATTTGCTTACACAGATGACAGTGACTAGGAAGACTACATCTAGTCTGATAAGAGATACAACAGTAAGTGAGGGGAACTGCGGGGTACACCCAATAGATGGGGCCCAATCTGAGGCCCAGGAAGAGACCTCTACTCAACCATTATCGGCTTCTCCCCCACCTGAGATTCCTAGAGGGACCACACATCCAGTTCCCGCTCAACTTCCATCAAATAGCTACATGTCGGTAGCTACCTAGTAACAGGCTAGGGCATCCGCTAGTGTAGGATATTTTTAGGGGTATGGGATTTCAAGGGTCCGAGAGTTTATTGCTTTGAGTCCCCCAGAGTTCACGGGGACAGATAAAAGGGAGGACCCACAGGATTTCATAGATCAGCTTCATAGGATCTTTTGGGTTATGCATGCCACGGAGAAAGAGGCAGTTAGGTTAGCAACTTTTTGACTCCAAGATATATCCATCCTTTGGTACGGGGGATGGGAGAGGTCCAGGGGACGTGATGCACCTCCAGCTATTTGGGAGAAATTTTTCAGATGCCTTCTTTGACCAGTACCTACCGCGGGAGAGCCGACAGGCTCGAGTCTATTAGTTTTTAGCCCTTAAGCAAGGCAATATGAGTGTTTGAGATTATTGTCTCCATTTTGACTCATTGGCCAGATATGCACCATCCATAGTTGCTACTATGTAGGACAGGATCCACAGGTTTATAGCAGGATTGGCCCCAGAGTTGACCGAGGCATGTGCCACTACTGCATTGCAGAATAGTATGGATATCTCCCGAATTCAGGCATTAGCCTAGAATATAGAAAGGGGTAGGCATCGACAGTAGGGTACAGAGAGGAATAAGTCAGGGCAGCATAAGAGGAAGAGATTTGCCATGTCTCAGGAGCAGTCTCAAGGCAGTTATAAGCCCCAATACTTCGAATGGCCACCTAGGCCTCTGCCACCTCAGTTACAAGGTTACAAATATGATCGTTATACTCAGTCAAGACCAGGTTAGAGCTCACGGGCATCGGGTTTGCAGCGATAGCGAGTTTCAGGGAAGACATGGTCATTTCTGTCGTGGTATGCCAACTGTGGTAGAGGAAACTTAGGCCAATGTCGAGCTAGTTCCGATGCTTGTTATATATGTGGACGTCTGGGGCATATGATGTGAGATTTCCCAAATAGATATTTTGGGGGTATGGCATAATCAGCGAATTGAGCAACAAGATCATATATGTTTGTGCATCCTTCAGGATACGAGTCTCAATAGAGGTAGAGGTTTCAGTTCAAGTGGTAACCAGAATCGTAGTTATGCTTTAGCAAGTCGATAGGACCAGAAGTCTTCACCAGACGCTGACCATTTGCTGTCACGATGCTTATGCCTTGATAGCCCATGATCTAATTTATCGTGTATTACCCTATTTATCATGAGGAAGTTTAGTAGATTGCCTGACATACTAAGTGATCCTTTTACGGTATCTACACCATTCAAAGAATCGATTATTGCTAGATGGGTTTATCGAGGTTGTACGGTATCAGTTTGTGGCTGCCAGACCTCAGCCGACCTAGTTGAGCTAGGGATGTAGGATTTTGATGCTATCATGGGCATGGAGTGGTTGGCAGCTTGCTATGCCACAGTTGATTGTCGAGTAAAGACAGCTAGATTTCATTTCCAGGTGAGCTAGTCCTTGAATGGGTAGGTAATACAGAGACACCCAGTGGTAGGTTTATTTCCTATCTAAAGGCGAGGAAGATGATCGCCAAAGGATGAATTTATCATATTGTGCAAGTTAGAGATGCAGATGCTAAGATACCTACACTTCAGTCTATTCCAGTAGTCAAAGAGTACGCAGATGTATTTCAAGATGAACTTCCAGGTATTCCTCCAGAGTGGAGATTGGTTTTGGCATCGATTTGGTTTTGGGAACTCAACAAATATCCATCCCTTCATATAGAATGGCACCTTCTGAATTGAAGGAGTTGAAGGAGCAGTTAAAAGAATTGTTGGAGAAAGGTTTCATTAGGTCCAGTACTTCACCTTGGGGTGCACCGATACTGTTTGTGCGGAAGAAAGATGGCTCGCAGAGGATGTGTATCGATTATAGGCAGCTGAACAAGGTAACTATTAAGAATTAGTATCCACTTCCATGGATCGATGACCTGTTTGATCATTTGAAGGGGCTAGATGCTTTTCAAAGATAGATTTGAGGTTGAGTAACCACCAGGTCAGAGTTGGGAGAAAGATATTCCCAAGATAACCTTTAGGACCCGATATGGCCACTTCGAGTTCCTTATAATGTACTTCGAGTTGACGAATGCACCTGCCATATTGATGGACTTGATGAAGAGCCTCTTCCAACCATTTTTAGATCTGTTTGTAATAGTATTTATTGATGATATTTTGGTTTATTCAAGTTCAGAGGATGAGAATACGGACCACCTGTGAGCGGTACTCCAAGCCCTCCGTGATCATACGAGTCATTGCATTCTTGGGGCATATTGTATCCGATGGACGTATAAAGGTAGACACTCAGAAGATTGGGGTTGTGAAATCCTGGCCCAGACCTACCACTCTTACAAAGGTTCACATCATTCTAGGTTTAGCAGGACACTACCAGAGGTTCGTAGAGGTTTTTTTCCCTTTTGGCACCATTAACAAAGTTGACGCAGAAAGCAACCAAGTTTCAGTAGATGCAGGCTTGCGAGCAGAGTTTCCAAGAGCTTAAGAACATGTTGAACTTCAGTGCCAGTTCTAGCACTTCTAGAGGGTCCAGATGCTTATGCCATATATTGTGATGCCTTAGGTGTCGGGCTAGGATATGTCCTGATGCAACATGGGAAGGTAATTGCATATTCTTCAAGGCAGTTAAGGAAGCACGAGCAGAATTATCTAACCCACGACCTCGAGTTAGCTTCGACTGTCCATGCACTTAAGATATGGTGACATTATTTATATGGAATTCATGTTGATGTATTCACGGATCATAAAATCCTACAATATATCTTCAAGCAAAAAAATTGAATTTGCGACAGAGGCGATGCCTTGAGTTGTTGACAGATTATGATAATAACATTCTCTACCATCCAGGGAAAACTAATATTGTAGAAGACGCCTTAATCACCGATCTATGGGTAGCTTAACACATGTAGAGGCCGAGAAAAGACAATTAACTAGAGAGATTCATCAATTGGCTTGTTTGGGGGTTCAGTTAGTAGACTCTGGCAATGGTGGAGTTGTACTCCAAAATACTGCAAAATCATCTCTCATAGCTGAAGTAAAGGAGAGGTAGTACGAGGACCTAGAGTGGTCAAGTTGAGAGAGTGAGTTCCGCAGCAGAAGAAGCTGTTGTTACAACTCAAGGGAGATGGGGTTCTCAGATACATGGGTCGTTTGTGTGTTCCAGATGTAGCAGGGCTACGAGATAGGATTATGTCATAGGCACATTATTCGTGGTACTCCATTCATCCTAGTTCCACGAAGATATAAGGATGTGTACTGGTGGAATGATATGAAGAAGAACATTGCTAAGTTTTTTGCTCAGTATCCTAGTTGCCAGCAGGTTAAGGTAGAGCACTAGAATCTTAGAGGGTTGATGTAGATTATAAATCTCCTGACGTGGGAATCATAGGCAATAAACATGGACTTTACCATGGGTTTACCTTGTTCTCATCGTAAGTTTGATTCCATATGGGTGATAGTCGATAGGCTCACGAAATCAGCTCATTTCCTATTTGTTAGATCTACATATACAGTAGAAGAATATGCAAAGTTATATCTTAAGGAGATAGTGTGGCTATATGAAGTACCTGTATCTATTATATCTGACCGTGGGGCCCAGTTTACAACACATTTTTGGAGGTCATTTTACTGAGGTCTAGGGACTCAGGTGAATCTCAGCGCAAAGAATTTGCGATGAACATTTACCACTTATCGAGTTTACATATAATAACAGTTACGACTCCAGTATCCAGATGGCATCGTATGAGGCATTGTATGGGCGTAACTGCAGATCTCTTATAGGGTGGTTTGATGTTGGAGAATCTGGGTTACATGGACTAGACCTGGTTCAGTAGGCCGTAGAGAATGTAAGCTAATCTGGGAGCGACTGTTGATAGACCAAGGTCGTCAGAAGTCATATTCTGATGTGCGGCGATGAGACCTAGAGTTCGGGGTTAATGTCTGGGTATTCTTAAATGTGTCATCTATGAAGGGCGTGTTGAGGTTTGGCAAGAAAGCAAAGCTTAGACCACGGTATAATGAGCCTGATAGGATCATTTGGAGAGTGGTCCAAGTAGCTTATGGGGGTTAATGTCTGGGTATTCTTAAATGTGTCATCTATGAAGGGCGTGTTGAGGTTTGGCAAGAAAGCAAAGCTTAGCCCACGGTATAATGAGCCTGATAGGATCATTTGGAGAGTGGTCCAAGTAGCTTATGAGTTAGAATTGCCCTCAGAATTGGAGCATTTCCATTCGGTTTTTCATGTATCTATGCTACGGAAGTGCATTGGCTATTGTTTCTCCCTAACGCACACACAAGTGTCACACCTCTTTTTACGGCGCTTACACCCCGGCGAAAGGGATATATAAACATAAAAAGAGTTTTTCCAATT
>MU708725.1:4756-50154 GCA_026770625.1 Nicotiana glauca | reverse complement strand
GGAATACTAATAATGCACATAATTAGAATATATAGAAATCAGATAAAAGCAAATATAACAGTTGAGCGACCGTGCAAGAACCACATAATTCGGGAGTGCCTAACACCTTCTCCCGAATTAACAGAATTCCTTATCCGGATTTCTAGTTCGCAGACTGTAACAGAGTCAAACTTTCCTCGGTTCAGGATTAAAACGGTGACTTGAGACACCATTATATTCTCAAGTGGCGACTCTGAAAAACTTAAATAACTAATCCCATTCCGACTGTCCTTAAATTGGAAAAACTCCTTATTATACCCTTCGCCGGGTGTAACCTGTAAAAAAAGGAGGTGTGACACAATCGATAAATATGAGATCTCTGTCAGCGGCAACGTCCTCCTCGCGCCCCCGGGCGGGTCTTGCTTTTTTGTGGGAATCCTCATGCTTCGAGGATATTTTTATTTTACTATCCTTCCTTGTCTCAGAAGTTGAAGGTCCATCCTCATCCTTGAAAGGGGACAGTCTCACATCAGAAAACTTACCGATGCCTGCAATAAAGAAATTAGTGTACGTAAAGGAAAGTACTCCTTGAGAGAAGGACTAGATAGCACGTACCATGATGCTTAGCCTCTCATTTTCCCTTTGATAAATCTCACCACTTGCGCTCGTCATAAGTAGAAGAGGCTGCCAGTTAGTGTACCCAGTCCACAAGATCGGGGACATCATTTGACATCCACGGGAACGCTGCGGAAAGGAAAGAAAACGTCCTTATGGAATCTAGCTCCACCGAGAACAAAAATAATAGAGTATAGTATATCACTTACGCTTGAAATTCTATTTCTAGGGTAATGACAGGAATTCCACAGGAATAATATCAATAGTCCTCACCCGAACAATTCCACTCATCCACACTCGATCCATGTCCTTGTGATCACTAGCAATAAACGGCTTAGTGGATCAGTGTCGTAATGTAATTAGACCTCAATGATGCAAAGGACAATACAATCTGATGAGGTGTCTAATTGTAAACTCGAGCTCGGCTTTTTTAGCGAAAAATCTCATCATCAACACAATCCGCCAGAAAGATGGATGGATCTGAGCCAAAGTAACTCGATATCTTTGACAGAATTTAAGCACGAGTTGGTCGATAGGACCAATCGTAAAAGGGAATGTGTACACGTTTAGAAACCCCTCTACGTGCGCCATAATATCCACTTCCCGGAAGGGTACCCGTAACCTTACCTTTTGTCTCCATCCACAGTCTCTCCTCACGGCCTCGAGGTGTCTTTTTCCTATTGATCGAATGAACCTCGATGCATTTTCTCGATGGCCCCGAATGTCGAGAAGTCTCTCTATCATAAAATCTCTCATAGAGATGCAGTAGTTCAAAGTTACCTAGAGAAAGTATGCGATCGAAACCAAAACAACCCTATCTCAAGGGTCTCTGTTACTCCAAGACCGAGCTCGAAGGAGTTAAAGTCAAGTTCGAAGCTTGTCTTTGGAATAAATGCTAAAAGGTAAAACTTTGAAGACATTAAACAAGACAATCCTTTGCTTTCAAAAAATATATTTACATAGGTGCATTTACAATACTCCTACGCAGAGTCTACATACAAAAGAAGAAGAAGTAAAAAGAGCAAAGGTGGCATAGTCTCCATCTTCGCTACCACCTAAGCTACTTGCACAGTCCTCGTCCGAAGTAGTTAAAGTTGCTGACTCCTCCTCTAAGGCCTTCTCTTCATAGATCTCGGCAGAGAGATCGAAACCCTTGGCATGCACTACCTCAAAGGAATGCTTCCGAGTTTCTAATCGAGCGTGTGTAAGGGCAGGAGCCTGTTTGAGCTCGGTCTCTTCAGATATCTTCCTGGATCGAGTATTCGCTGCAGCAGTATCTTTTAGATACAAGAATATGAGTGCATCGGCTTAAGACTTGTCCGTGGATAACGCGGCAACCAACTCAGCACGGAGCGCCTTGAATTCTTGAGAATCCTTTTTAGCAACTTGAAGAAGACCCTGAGTCGAGGCCAACTCCTCTTGGAGAGTATCCCTTTCCGAAGCCATGCTATACTTGTACCTCTTCAGCTCAAGGATCTCGACGTCTTTGGCCGCAAGATCTTCTTGAAGCTGCCTGCTAGGGCATCCTTTCACTCAATATGGAAATGCTGAGTGAAGGTAACAAAGACCAAGTTATGAAAAAAAGGTAAGTTGATGAATAACGAACTACCTGCTCAATGAAGATGGCCCACTCTTGTAGCACTTTCTCCGAGCTTGCTTGAAGGTTGTTCAGTTCCTCCCTCCTTCGGGCATATAGATTTTCTATCTCATTCAACTATGAAGCGAGCTTCTCGAACTCCTCCTCACAATTAGTCAGTTCAGCACATAACTTGGAGAATTCCTGGTCGTACAACATCATGACCTATAGAACGAAGGAGAGAAGTTAGAAAAATAAAGATCTAAACTCAAAGCACAAAGGTTATGTAAAAAATAACCTATTTTTGGAGTTTCGCAGCCTGCTCGAGAACGAGTGGGGCATCAAGATCAGCATCCTTTTCAACACCAGCAAAAGAATTCCCAAATGCATCATCCTCTCCTTGGAATGCACCTACATCGGGAGCCCCCTTATTCCGAGCGTCCTGTATTTACTTGGGGAAACCAACGAGTCTGGTTGAAGATCACCTATGGAACCAACTTCTATCAGGCCTTCCTCTCGACCTCAAAGGGCCTTAGAGCTGGATCCTCTGAATGGGCCAACCAAGTGCTAATCGGCACAAGTTGTGTCCTCTTCAATGATCGACGAGGGGACTACATCCAAACAACACCTCTGACTTGCCTGTCTTCTACCCGGTAACCTTCAAAGCATCAACGCTTTATCTTGCCCTATGTAATAGTAGGCAACCATCATCATCTTTGTCTTCAGCAAGAAGACTCTCAACTACTGCCAAAGTTACGACCGTTGCATCGGCCCTAGGCTTTCGAGCCTTAGCTCTCTTTGGTTTCGGGGACTTCGCCGACATCTCCTTCTTTCCCTTTCTATCTTTGTTAGATTTTTGGGTTTCTTCTTTGTCGGAAGAAGACAGTCTCATCAAAACGGCTTCCCTGAGGCCTGCACAAGAATAAAATGTCAAACATACCACCAAAAAGTCTATTTATAAGGAATTTAGAAGTGACAGTGGTGAAGGCATACCATGATTTTAGGCCTCCCATCGTGTCTTAAAAAAATCATGCCAAACGCACTTGTCGTATGAGGAGGTGGAGTCTAAGAGTTTAACCCCGGCCGGGAGGTCCTTGACTGCACCGGGGAACCACACGATAGCTACGCAACCGGAAGAGAATCAATTCAAAAAAGAAATGAATATGTTCGAAAGAGGAAAGGAGGACATCGAGGTGATAAAACATGCTTGGTGTAACGACACTTACGTCTCATATTCCATTCCTTAGGGAATGGCATCTTCTCGGTAGGGATAAGGTCCAAAGTCCTGACTCAAACGAAGTGGCTCATCCACTCCCAGTCTTTGTCTTTATCGATGCTGGCAAAAATGCTTTGGTAGATCGATGTCGCAATTTTACTAATCCCTCTCGATAGAGACGAGGGCTATACAATCTTGTCATATGATCGAGGGCGAAAGGTGTCCCCTTGACCATGATCAAGAAATATCTAATCAAATAGAAGATTCTGCAAGAAGGGTGATAAACTTGACTAAGCATCACTCGATATTTTCAATGAAAATCGAGGATCACCGGGTCTATCGATGGAGAAGAAAAAACTACGGGACCTAAGTTAAAGGGATACGTATATATGCTGAGGAAACCAACTCTGTGTGTAGTTATATCCTCTTCAGATGAAGGGATCTCTACTCGTACCACCTCTCACCAGCGGTAATCAATTTTCACCTTCTCTATGTCAGTTATTAGACTAATGTATCGAGACATGGGCTCGCATCGGCCCCGTACCGAAGAAGGTTTATCAATTTTGAAATCAGAGGATGTCTCGAAGGGCCCAGGAATAAACTCCTCAATACGAGGATGCACTATCTTTTTGCTCTTAGAAAAGCGTCATGAAGAATGGGCTCCCTCTTTTTGAGGTACTGTCTTAGAAGTTTTGGCCATGGTTATAACAAAGCTTCAAAGTAAGCTGACGTAGAAGTGAACACAGAAGAAGGATGAAGACATGAAACTGTTAACAGATATTTGAAAATTTGAAGATGTTGTACAGGTTTAAAAGATAGGGAATTGGAGTATTTATAAGAGTCATATAAGTGTATTGGAGGAGTTGAAATGACGACCAATAGCGGTTTGTGGGATTTACGAGAATCGTGTTGACAAGACCCTTGTATCACTTTTCTGTCACGTCATTTAATGATCTCACGTGGCTAACATCACAATGGGGGTATTGAAGAGGCAAGAATTGAAGATCATTTCTTATCATTTTATTCTAAGAAATGCAGAGACTATCTGTATACAGCCAAAATTGGGGAGTTTGACTTTGGGGCTACTGTGGCACTCCACGCTCGACCTTGAGAAGCTCGAAGCAGTTTTTAAAGTGTGACCCCGAGGTGCATCCCTCAATGGAGCGTATTGATGGTTTACTATGGTCAATCTCGGAGCAGTACAAATCGATGATCGTCATGGAAAGGCAGAAAAGCTCCTTAAGACACTTGGTTAGAGTTGACCAGGTTTGTAAGGATTGTACAAATCCATAATGAGCCATTATACAGCTGTACCAATAGCATTTCCTCCACATTATTATATATGTACTATGTTGGGATTCCCCCCACCTATATAAAGAGGACCCTTGTCATTTTGTAGGAGGGAGGAATATTGAATAATATAGAACATTTTCTCCTTTTCTTGCCTAAACGTGCTCAACAATTACTCTATAGATTTATTGTTTGTTCATTTATTGTCCATTATTCTTCTTTTATTGCCCGTTATCAACCGCAAAAAGTCTATCTTCGAGGCCTCCGATATCATTATTTTTTCATCAATTGTTCATTACTAACTGCCCTAATTAGACCTCGAGACACCTTGTTCCAGCCAGTTCAAGGCCCAGTCTTGAGATAGTATTGGTTCGCACATCTTATTCTCTTTACTTACACTTAGCATCTATTGCCTAACAACTGGTATTGAAATAAATCACATATGTTTAGAACCACAAAATTAAATATAATTGATAATACCATTTTCAATGTAAGCAAAACTCAAAGGTAAGTTCTACAGAGTGGTAGTTAGGGCGACTATATTTTATGGGGTTGAATGTTGGCCACTCAAGAGCTCCCATGTCTAGAAGATGAAAGTAGTATAGATGAGGATGTTGAAATGGATGTGCCGACACACCAGGTTAGATAGGATTATGAATTAACTTATTCAAGACATGGTGGGTGTGGCCCCAGTTGAGGAGAAGATGCAGGAAGCAAGGCTTAAATGATTTTGACATGTGAGGAGGTGGAGAACAGATGCTCCGGTTAGGAGGTGTGAGAGGTTGACATTGGAAGGCCTAATGGGGGATAGAGGTATGCCGAAGAAGAATTGAGGTGAGGTGATTCGACAATGATATGCAACTTCAGCTGACCAAGGACCCTTGATAGGAAGGGTAATTAGTTTAGTGTTCTCCCTGTTATACCGTAAGCATTAGCATGTACCTTAGTATTCTATTGGCATTAGATTTCTATGACTACATATCATTTCTTTCATTGTGGTCTCCTTTTGCAACTTTTACATGGCTTATCTTTGTTGTGATTCTTGTTTTTCTCTTCTCTAATGTGGTACTTATGCTTCTTTAAGCCGAGGGTTTATTGGAAATAGACTCTCTATCTTCACAAGGTAGGGGAAAGGCTACGTACGCACTACCCTCCCACGACCCCATTATGTGGGATTATATTGGATTTGTTGTTGTTGTTGTTGTTGTTGTATTAAAATATTTTAAATTAGTAAATAATATCATAAAACTGATATCTTACAAATAAATGATAGTATTACTTAAATTAGTTTTATTAAAATTTCAATAAATTTTAATTTTTGGATCAGCTCATGTAAATATAAGAATTATATATGAGCCTAGAAAACATTTTTGGTACAATTATTTGTACTGATAATAAAAAAATATAACTAATAAACTACAAAATAAGCAAATTTTAATGTGTAAAAGGTACGTGTATGCATAAAAACTATGATACTATTTATAAGAAGATATCTGCACCATATATATTTTATAGTGTATTAAATAATTGTAAATATGTAACTAATATCATAACGAATAATCAATATCTTGGTTATCTTTCAAATAATTAATATCTTAATTTAATGAAATAAAATAATTTAATTTCGGCAAATTTATTTGATTATAATATGAAATTTATTATTTATTACACTTACACTATTTGAATATTCTACCTTCACAAGGTAGAGGTATGGTATACGTATTCTACCCCCATAACTTACTATGTTGGACTACACTAGGTTTTTTATTGTTGTTGTTGATGATGACGTATTGTACTTTTTAAATTAAAAAAAGATATATATGAGTTTAGAAGGTATTTTTTTAATAATATTTCTAATAATTAATAAAATATAAAGCTAGTAAAATTCGAATTTATGTTTAATAACAAAAGAATTTTAAAGAAAAAAGTCAGTTATGAGAAGTTGTAATGTCACGACCCAAACCCCGAACTCGGTCGTGATGGTGCCTCTCGTGAAGTCAAGTTCAGCCGACACTTTCCATTTCCAGTTACTAATAGATAAGCATATAAGAATAGGTTACACATGATAAGAATAAGTCCGAAATAATCGATACTAACATAAATACGTGGAAGAAATACCCATACACAACCCTAATCGCGGTGTCACTAGTAAGGAGAATCTAATCTATAAGTCAAAAATACAATCCTGCTAAGAACCATAAACTAATACAAATGTCTGAAAAGGAACAAAAACAATAGAGGAGTAGAGACACGGGGTTGCGAACGTCAACAACCACCTCGTAAATCAGCACTCGGGAGCGGAACCAGCAATGCCTGAATCTACATACATGGTGCAGGGAGTAAAGTGAGTATTCCAACTCAGTGAGTAACAAATAAAAATAACGACTAAAAGTAAGAAAATATGTAAAGCGCAAGACATTCTATAATGAAGCAGTAAAATCACTTAAAATCAGGAAAGCCAGTAAAAACCAAGTAAAATCCTCTTTTGAATTAGTAAACAGGTAATTGACAGATAATTAAGATAAAGTAAACAAATAGAAGCTCGCCCCTCGAGCACATAATCAACAAATTCGCCTGTCGGGCAACAACTCAGATCAGTACCAGCCCCTCGGGCTCAATGTCACATCACAATGGGTTCTCGTGCTCACTGAGGGTGTGCAGACTCTTGGAGGGGCCCCTTACGGCCCAAGCGCAATAATAAGCCATCTTGTGGCATCAAATCTAGGCCCCCGGCCTCATATCAATCAAGCCACCTCGTGGCATACATATATCAGGCCCTCGGCTTCAAATTGGTATCAGCGTTTCCTCAGAATACAGGCCCTCAGCCTCAAATCAGTGTCAATGTTTCCTCACTATACAGGACCTCGACCTTACTCAATCAAAAATTATCACAAGCCCCTCGGGCGATAGTAAAATAGTGTTTCGCAGCCCAAACATCATCATTTAAGTCTTAAAATTGAGTAAATATGGCTGAGTAGTAAAACAGTGGAAATTAACATGATTGAGTTCAAATAGTAAATCAAAATAGTGAGGAAATATCAAGTAAAAGCCCCGAAGGGTTCAAATAGTTGGCACAAAGCCCAAATATGGCATTCAGCACAATAAATGATGATAGGAAATAATTTTAAATCAAATATGCGGTAAAATCATCAATCGGGACGGACCAAGTCACAATCCCTAATAGTGCATGACCCCACGCTCGTCATCAAGCTTGTGCCTCACCTAAATATAGCACTACGATGTGCAATACGGGGTTTCAAACCCTCGGAACATCATTTACAATCATTACTCACCTCAAACCGGCTAAATCTCTATCTCGCGACGCCTTTGTCCCCTCGAATCGACCTCCACGCGTGTCGAATATATCCAAAATCAGATTGAGGACGTCCAAATATGCTAAAGGAACGATGCCCAAGCGAAAACAATCAATAATTGGCACAAATCTCGAAATTACCAAAATCTGACCCCCGGGCCCACATCTCGAAATTCAAAAATTTCCACACCAATAGATTCCTTATCTCCCCACGAGTTTATACATATCAAAAGTGGTCAAATCCCACCCCAAATGGTCCTTCAAATCCCAAATCAAAAGTCCAATTTCTCAAGCCCTAGTTCTTATATTAGTTCTTATATTTTAAGCTTAGTTTTCATGTTTTTCTAGGTGGAATTCACATAAGAATCGAGTTTTTAGTCCAAGAATCTTACCTCCAAACATTTCCCCTTGAATCCCTCTTCAATATCCCAAAATGAACAACTATGGAGGAAATGAGCCCCCTAAATCGCAATGAGTTAAAAACATTCTGCCCAGGCCTGACTTTCCTTCTTCGCGAAAACGGTCAACCCCTCGCGTTCGCGAAGCACAAACTTACATTGACCAAATTTTGCTCTATGCGAACGCGACATGACAGCCGCGAACGCGATGCCTTGCTCTGACCACTCTTAACGAACGTGCTCACCCTTCCGCGAACGCGATGAACATTTGACCTCAAACCACAGCTGACCCAATTTCTCTACACGATCGCGAAGTCCTTCTCGCGAACACGATGCATTCCTTCACAAGCCTTCGCGAATGAGGCCTAGGCTCTCTCGAATGCGAAGCTGAAAAAACACGGACCTTGGCAAAAGCGTGACTCCCCTTCGTGAACGCGAAGGCCAAAACTTATGCCTCCCTTCCTTACCCTTCGCAAACGCGAAAAACAAAATGTCTGCAACTCCTGCAACTTAAAATCTACAACTTCCTAAACTCCAAAATGACCCGATTAGCCATCTGAAACTCACCCGAGGCCCCCAGGACTTCAACCAAAGGAACCAACACATCCTAAAACCTTATTCAAACTTCTTCCAATCACTAAAACACCTCAAACAACATCAAATCATCCAAAACACATCGGATTCAAGCTTAAGTTTTCTAAAACCTTCCGAAATACGCTTTTGATAAAAAACCCAACCAAACCACGTCTAAATGACCTGAAATTTTGCACACACATCCCAAATGACATAACGAAGCTACTGCAACTCTCAAAATTCCATTTCGACCCCTATATCAAAATCTCGCCTATCAACAGGAGGTCGCCAAAATATCAACTTTGCCAATTCGTGCCTAAAACTACTCCACACCTCCAAAACTCATTCCGATCACACTTCTAAGTCCTAAATTACCTCTCGAAGCTAACTGAACCATCGAAACTCACATCTGAACCCTTTCACACATAAGTTAACATCCAGTGGACTTTTCTAACTTAGACTTCCTTAAAAGAGACTAAGGGTCTCAAACCTTACCTAAACTATTTTGGATTCAATCCGACCAACCCAATACAACAAAATACGGATAAAGAAGCATAAAAAAGCAGAAATAAGGGAAATAGAGCGGTAACTCCTGGGATGACTGGCGGGGTCGTCATATCCTCCCCAACTTAAACAAATGTTCATCCTCGAACGAGTCAAGACACATACCTGAAGCCTCGAATATGTGAGGATATCTACTCCGCATCTCCCGCTCGGTCTCCCAGGTAGCCTCCTCCACATGCTGACCTCTCTACTGCACTTTCACTGAAGCTATATCCTTTGATCTCGACTTCCAAATCTTACACTTCAAAATAGTTGCTGGCTCCACATCATAAGTCAAATCACCTTCCAACTGAATCGTGCTGAAATCTAGAACATGAGACAGATCCCTAATATACTTCTGAAGCATGGAGACATGAAATACCAGATGCACAATCGATAAGCTGGGTGGCAAAGCAAGCACATAAGCCACCTCCCCAATCCTCCGAAGTACCTCAAGAGGTCCAATGAACCGCGGACTCAACTTCCCTTTTTTTCCCAAATCTCATAACACCTTTTGTGGGCAAAACTTTCAACAGAATCTTCTCACCAACCATGTAGGACACATCTCGAACCTTTCTGTCAACATAACTCTTGCGCCTGTACTGCGTTGTACGAAGCCTCTCCTAAATCACCTTCGCCTTATCTAAGGCATCCTGAACCAAATCTGTCCCCACTAGCTAGCCTCACACGGCTTGAAGCAACCAAGTGGAGATCTACACTGCCTCCCATACAAAGCCTCATATGAGCCATCTGAATACTCGACTGGTAGTTGTTGTTATAAGCAAACTCTGCAAGCGGCAGAAATTGATCCCATGAACCTCCAAAATCAATAAGACAAGCGCGTAGCATATCCTCAAATATGTAAATATTGTGCTCGGATTGCCCGTCCGTCTGAGGGTGAAAAGCTGTGCTCAACTCCACCTGAGTACCCAACTCTCGCTGAACAGACTTCCAAAATTGAGAAGTAAACTGAGTTCCTGTCATGCCCCAAAATCCGAGGAGCGCGACCGGCGCTCAACCGAGTAAACCCGACTGAGCAAGCCTGGTAGGTTTCATGCATACTACCCAACCCGGATGGACTTCGTCAATCAAATTCTATAACATATAATTAATGATTTCCATTTCAGTTTCATTAGCAACATCATTTCGCCACTTTAAGGGTATTACATGTTATAGACTTATGTACATCAATATTTCTATTTTAATTTCCAATACCCGACGCTACCCAGAACCTGTCTACGGAGCCTCTACATATAACTGGAGAATAATAGAGAAATGCCGACAACAAGGCTCCGACTATACCTTATACAAATACAAAGAAAATAAGACTTCGGGAAGAATAACGGCATAAGCCACGCAGGGCCCCGAGGAGAAGGGGCTCACCAATATAGCTGATGGAAAATGAAGGAGGTGCTACTACCGGTGGACAGGAGTGCCTGCTACAGAACCACCTACAATCATAACACGAATGTAGCGCCCCCGGTAAAAGGGACGTCAGTACATTTGAATTGTACTGGTATGTATAACTAAACACCATTTTACTAGAAAGAACTATCAAACAGATACAAGCAAATAATATGGGCAAATCAAAGAAGCAATTCATATAATCTTTCAAACAATTTCCACAACATAGATTTAGGCATTTCTGTCACGTGTTCACCACTGTTCTCAATTACCACCGCCATCTCAAGTGGAGTTCGATCACGACCCAACCGGCTAGGTCACCTCATTGGAGGCATTACTCTCAATCGATATTTCATTTCCCTTATCCAGAATCTAATATCAACACATTACCACCATGTGTGCGGCGTGGTGTCCGATCACGACCCGATCGGCTAGGTCACCTCATTGGAGGCATTACTCAATTCTCATCAGTCAACACCTTCAAATCTTTATCCACACATATCTTAACAATTCCTGGGGCACTCATGGCCACCATCATCACATCATTTTTCCTTTTCAATATTCATTTTACATGTTGTGATCATAGACATACATTTCAAGGATAATTCAAGTTGCATATCACAGGCAAGTAAGCACATAGCGAACAAGAGCAGTTTTTTGTTTCAATGTCGGCTTATAGCACAAGTAATTCAACACATAACTGTACTTTTCATCATTCTCTAATTATCAAGATTGGCACGTTATCCACATTGAGGCACAACAAATAATTATACTTTTCATCATTCTCTAATTATCAAGATTGACACGTTATTCACATTGAGGCACATCCTTCATGAATATGCATAAATATATGCAAATCAATTAATTTCGCAATAACAATCAATACACTAGCCAATTCAACTCTTACCACACGTTCGTAAGCACCAACGGAGCTCGATTTCTAATAAAAGGGGGTTTTAGCCATACGTACCTCAATAAAGCTTTTCCTTACTCTTTTACACATTTCTGGAACTCTTAGTGCTTCGATCTATGGCTCAAGAATTTCAAATTAAATTGATAATTAGAGACGAAACTGAAGTTCTAGCTTGGTTCGAACATATCATCAAACACTAAAGGTGTACTATGACATTAGGCCCCTTTTTGTGAGGAATTTCTATCATTTTGTACCCCCAATTGCCTCCCTTTTAATTTTACTACTTTCTAATACTCTATGGTGGCACGCATGCAAGAGATTCACTCTTATACCCATGAATTACTTCCCTAATGACCCCATATGGCTAAGTATACAAATATGAGCTGAGGTGATGGAGCCTTACCTCTTGGGATGAAGATTCAGGAGCCTTCACTTGATTTTCTTTAATGATTTAGCCCAATCTTATGAAGTAAATTGATGGGAGACTTTCCCTCTCTAAGAACCCTCTTCCTATCTCTAGGAATGCTCAGAAGAATGCTCAAAATGAGTTAGAATACCGGTTATATCGATATGGAAGTCGGGTTAAAAATTAGAAAATTGGAACCCAGATTCAACTATGCGGTTGCATTTGCGATCGCAGAGTAAACATGCGGTCCGCATAATGGACCGCAGAATGCTCCCCAAAAACTAAACATCCGACTTGGTCTGCGGTAATAGTGCGGTCTGCATTCATGTTCTGCGGTCGCAAAGTGCACCGCAGAACTGACCCTCGCCCAAGTCAAAGGAAAATATGCGACGACTATGCAGTCCGCATTTCTATTATGCGACCGCATTTTGACCGCATTTCTGACTTCAACATAACCAACATTCTGCCTCACTCTGCGGCAGATATGCGGTCCGCATTTCAATTATGCGACCGCATTTTGGATCGCATTTCTTGCATTTTTTTGGAGACTTATTCTTGACTTTTTAATGCATTATTCAATCCAAAAAGGTCCGCGCCGCGGCGAGCTTGCGAGCTGCGAAGCATATTTACTAATTTCTAACACACGATCCTAACTTGACACCACAGGATCCGGGTTTTTGAGTAGGGATTTCACGGGGCCTTACAGTTCCCCAATTTGAAATGATGGAATTTGGGACACCATGCAATCGAACAATTTCCCGGATATATATCTCTGCTAATCGCTCTGAAGAAAAAGTAGTACAGATAGGAATGAAGTGTGCGGACTTGGTTAGCCGATCTACAATCACCCAATAACATTGAACTTTTTAAAAGTCTGTGAAAGTCCAACAACAAAGTCCATAGTGATCCTCTCCCACTTCTACTCAGGAATAACCATCTACTAAAGCAAGCCACCCGGTCTCTGATGCTCATATTTCACCTGCTGATAATTGAGACACCGAGCTACAAACCCCATAATGTCTTTCTTTATTCTTCTCCACCAATATTGCTGCCTCAAATCTCGGTACATCTTTGCGGCACCCGAATGAATAGAATACCGCGAGCTATGGGCTTCCTCTAAAATCAATTCCCGAAGCCCATCCACATTGGGCACACAAATCTGGCCCTGCATCCTCAACACTCCATAATAAAAAATGGTCACATATCTAGCATCATCATGCTGAACTCTCTCCCTAAGTATAATCAAATGAGGATCATCATACTGGCGCTCTCTGATGCGATTTTATAAGGAAGAACGAGAAACTTAAAAAGCCAATACCCGATTGGGCTGTGAAATATCATACCTCACTAACCTATTGGCCAAGGCCTAAACATCAACTGTAAGAGGTCTCTCCCCAACTAGAATATATGCCAGACTCCCCATACTTACTGTCTTTCGGCTTAAAGCATCGGCCACCACATTGGCCTTTCCCGGATGATACAATATAGTGATATCATAATCCTTAAGCAACTCCAACAATCTCCGTTGCCTAAAATTAGGATATTTTTGCTTGAACAAATGTTGAAGATTGTGATGATCAGTGAATAACTCACAAGACACGCCATACAAGTAATGCCTTTAAATCTTCAGTGCATGAACTATGGTAGCCAACTCCAAATCCTGAACGGGGTAGTTCTTCTCATGAGGCTTCAACTGCCGAGAAGCATAAGCAATAGCCCTACCCTCCTGCATCAACACACAACCAATCCCTACTATCGAAACATCACAATACATGGTATATGAACCTGAAGTTGATGGTAAAACCAACACTGGAGCTATGGTCAAAACTGTCTTGAGCTTCTGAAAGCTCTCCTCACACTTGTCCGACCATACAAATGATGCACCCTTTTGAGTCATCTTGGTCGATGTGATATATGAGAATCCCCGAACAAACTAGCGATAATAGCTTTCTAAACCAAGAAAAATGCGAATCTCCGCGGCTGAGGACGGTATGGGCCAACTCTGCACTACCTCTATGTTCTTTGGATCAACCTGAATACTCTCACTAGACACCACATGTCCCAAGAATGTCGCTGAACTGAGCCAAATCTTACACTTTGAGAACCTTTCATAAAGCTTCTCCTCCCTTAATCTCTACAATACAACCCTCAAATGCTCCGTGTGCTCCTCTCGACTACATGAATATACCAGAATATCATCAATGAAGACTATGACAAACGAATCAAGATAAGGCTAGAACATGCTGTTCATCAAATGCATGAACGCTGCTAGGGCATTATTAGCCCAAAAGACATAACCTGGAACTCATAGTGACCATATCTGGTCCTGAAGGCCATCTAAAGAATATCCAAATCCCTAATCTTCAACTAGTGATAACCCGAATAGAGATCAATCTTGGAGAACACCCTCGCTCCCTGAAGTTGGTCGAATAAATCATCAATGCGAGGCAAGGGATACTTGTTATTAATTGTTACCTTATTCAATTGCCTATAATCAATGCACATTCTCATTATTCCATCCTTCCTTTTTCACAAATAGAACCAGCACACCCTAAGGTGACATACTAGGTCGAATGAACCCCTTATCTAGGAGTTCCTGAAGCTGCTCCTTTAATTCCTTAAACTCCATTAGTGCCATACGATACGGAAGAATATAAATGGTCTGAGTGACCGACAACAGGTCAACACCAAAATCAATATCCCTGTCCGGTGGCATTCCCGGCAGGTCTGTAGGAAACACATTAGGGAAATCCCTCACAACTGGGACATAATCAATATTGGGAGCCTCAGCTCCGACAACCCTCACAAAGGCAAGATAGAAGAGACAACCCTTCCCAACCATATGCTGGGCCTTCAAGAAAGAGATCACTCTACTAGGAACATAATCAATCACCCTCGCCACTCGATCCATGCCACACCCGGTATAGCCAATGTGAATATTTTAGCATGACAGTCTAGAATAGCACGACACAGAGATAACTAGTCCATGCCTAAAATAACATCAAAATCTACCATGCTCAATAATAATAAATCAACTGGGGTCTCTAGACCCATAATAGTCACCACATATGATCGGTACACACGATCTACAATAATAGTATTGCCCATCGGAGTAGATACATGAACAGGTAAAGCAAGAAACTTACGGGGCGTACCCAAATAATGAGCAAAGTATGATGACACATAAGAAATGGTGGATCCGGGGTCAAATAATATAGAGGCATTTCTGTGGCAGACTGAAACAATATCTGTAATAACAGTATATGAAATAATGGCATCGAGTCTACCTGGAATAGCATAGAAACGGGCATGACTGCCCTTTGATCTACCTCCCCCTCTGGGGCGACCTCTCGCTGACTGACCTCCACCCCTAAATGGCTGGGCGAGTGGTGGTGGAGCAACTGGCGCTGAAGCCGATGACTGACCCCTCTGCTAGGATGAACTAGCAACACGACGAGGATACTACCTCCAAAGGTGACCCATCTCGCCACACTCATAACAACTCCCAAGTGCAGGAGAAGGGGACTAAAGGGAACCCCTCGCACCGGAGTGACTAGCAGATGCGCCTGGCACAGAAGAACCCTGAGCTGATGGAGCATGGGATGAACTCTGAGCTGGAAGGGAACTAATTGAAGAATGACCTTGGTATGAACTGTGGGAACCATGACCTGATGACGCCCCTCGATTAAACAAGCGATCAGACTGACCATGCCAGAACTGTCGGCCTCTACCATGCTGAAACAGGCCCCTTGAAGGAGCACCACTATAGCTACCAGATCCTCGGGGCCTCTTGGCCTTCCTCTCCTCTCGCTCCTAATGACGAACAGACTCAATCTCTCGGGAAATATCCATAACCTCCTCGAATGTAGCACCAGTCACCCTCTCTCTGGTAATAAGAATACATAGCTGATAAGTAAAACCATTAATAAACCTCCTGATTGTCTCTCGATCTGTCGGAACCAACCAGATGGTATGATAAGAAAACTCAGAAAACCTTAAATCATACTGTGCCATGGTCATCTCCCCCTGATGCAGCAACTCAAACTGCCTACGCAGCTCCTCTCTACGAGACTGCGGCACATACTTCTCCAGAAATAGAACATAGAACTAATGCCAGGTAAGGGGTGCTACACTAATAAGCCTACGCCTCTCAAAATCCTCCCACCAAGTGAAAGCAGGTCCTGAAAACTGATAGGTAGTGAAAGCGACCCCTCTGGTCTCTAGAATACCCCCGGTACGAACCATCATCTGACACTTGTCCAGAAAGACTTGGGCATCCTCACCCTCTACACTACTGAATGACGGAGGCTGAAGCCTACCAAATCTCTCCAACTTATGCTGCTCGTCCTCTAGCATGGCAGGAACTACATAGTCCTGAGCAGCTGTAACTGGCTGGGCAGGGTGTGCCTTCGGCGTCTGAAGTCCCTACACGACCTACTCAGGTATGCGAGCGACGGGAGTGTGATTACCTCCTCCGACCTGAGAAGTAGCTGCGGCTATAGTGGCTGAAACCGCCTGTGCTAGGACAGTGCAAACCAATAAGATCTGTGTCAAGGCCTCCTAAAGACCCGAAATCAGAATAGGCATAGGTGGTGCCTGAGCTGGTGCTGCTGGAGTGTCCACAGCTGGGACTTGGACTTGTACTAGGGCAACTGGTTGATCTACAGGTGCTTCCCTTGCTGCTCTACCTCTACCACAACCACGACTGCATCCTCGGCCTCTGGTGGCCACATCTGGTGGCAATGGTGTTTTTCCACCCTATCCGGTAGCGTGTGTCCTCACCATATATGAGAGAATAGAATAATAGAAGTTTAGTACTCGGATCAACAAGTTCACGCGACATGAATTTCAAGAATATGATGTTTTTCCTAAAGGTTCTGCAGCCCCCGGAGGATAAATACAGACTCTACTAAACCTGCTCATGATTTGTGAGACCTATGTAACCTAGGCTCTGATACAGCCTTGTGATGACCAAAACCCCGAACCCGATCGTGATGGCGCCTCTCGTGAAGACACGACCAACCGACACTTTCCATTGCCAATTACTAACATATACGAACATAAGAACAAGTTAAACATGATAAGAACAAGTCCAAAATAACCGATAATAACATAAATACTCAGAAGAAATACCCATACACAGCCCTAACCGGGGTGTCACTAGTCATGAGCATGTATAAGTCAAAAATACAATCCTCCTAAGAACTATAAACGAATACAAATGTCTGAAAAGGAACAGAAACGGGGCTGTGAACGTTAACAACTGCCTCGTAATCTCTGAAAGCCCGCCTGAAGCTGGAGGAATCAGCACTCGGGAGCAGAATCAACTATGCCTGAATCTGCATACAAGGTGCAGGGAGTAAAGTGAGTACTCCAACTCATTGAGTAACAAATGTAAACAATGACTAAAAGTAAGAAAACACGTAAAGCGTAAGACATTCAATAATGAAGCAGTAAAATCACTTAAAATCAGGAAAGTCAGTAAAAACCAAGTAAAATCCTCTTTTCAACCATTAAATAGGTAATTGACAGATAATTAAGATAAAGTAAACAAATAAAAGTTTGCCTCTCGGGCACAATATCCACAAATCCGCCCCTCGGGCAACAACTCAGATCAGTACCAACCCCTCGGGCTCAATCTCACATCACAATGGGTACCTATGCTCACTGGGGGTGTGCACACTCCTAGAGCAACCCCTTACAACCCAAGCACGGTAACAAGCCATCTCGTGGCATCAAATCTAGGCCCTCACCCTCATATCAATCAGGCCACCTTGTGGCGTACATATCTCAGGCCCTCGGCCTCAAATCAGTATTAGTGTTTCCTCACAATACAGGCCCTCGGCCTTACTCAGTCAAAAATCATCACAAGCCCCTTGGGCGATAGTAAAAAAGTGTTTCTCAGCTCAAACATCATTTAAAATATTATTTAAGTCTCAAAATTGAGTAAAAATGACTAAGTAGTAAAACAGTGGAAATTAACATGACTAAGTTCGAATAGTAAGTCAAAATAGTGAGGAAATATCTAGTGAAAGACCCGAAGGGTTCAAATAGTTGGCATGAAGCCCAAATATGGCATTCAACCCAATAAATGATGATAGCAAATAGTTTTAAATCAAATAAACAGTAAAACCATCAATCGGGACGGACCAAGTCACAATATCTAATAGTGCACGACCCCATGCTCGTCATCAAGCGTGTGCCTCACCTCAATATAGCACTTCGATGTGCAATCCGGGGTTTCAAACCCTTAGAACATATTTTACAATCATTACTCACCTTGAACCAGCTAAATCTCTAGCTCACGACGCCTTTGCCCCTCAAATCGGCCTCAACGCGCGTTGAATCTATCCAAAAATTAGAATGAGGACGTCAAAATACACTAAAGGAACGAAGCCTAAGCAAAAACAATCAATAATTGGCACAAATCCTAAAATTACCAAAACCCGACCCCCGGGCCCACGTCTCGAAATTCAAAAATTTCCATATCAATAGATTCCTTATCTCCCCACGAGTTCATACATATCAAAAGTGTTCAAATCAGATCCCAAATGGTCCTTCAAATCCCAAATCAAAAGTCCAATTTCTCAAGCCCTAGTTCTTAAATTTTAGGCTTAGTTTTCATGATATTCTAGGTGGAATTCACATAATAATCGAGTTTTTAGTCCAAGAATCTTACCTCCAAATGTTACCCTTTGAATCCCTCTTCAATCTCCTTCAAAAATCTCCCAAAATGAACAACTATGGAGGAAATGAGCCCCAAAATCGCGGATAAAACAAGTTAAAAACATTCTGCCCAGGTCTGACTTTCCTTCTTCGTGAATGAGGTCAACCTCCCCCTCCCCACCCCCCTCCCCCGTTCACGAATCACAAACTTATGTTAGCAAACTTTTTCTCTACGCGAACGCGACATGATAGCCATGAACGCAATGCCTTGCTCAGACCACTCTTCAAGAATGCGCTCACCCTTCCGTGAACGCGATGAACATTTGACCTCAAACCATAGCTGACCCAATTCTTCTACGCAATCGTAAAGTCCTTCTCGCGAACGCGATGCATTCCTTCACAAGCCTTCACGAATGCGGCCTAGCCTCTTGCGAATGCAAAGCTTATAAAACCTAGCCCTTCCCGAATGCGTGACTACCTTTCGCGAATGCAAAGGCCAAAACTGATGCCTCCCCTCCTTACCCTTCGCGAACGTGGAGAACAAAATGTCTGCAACTACTGTAACTCAAAGTCTGCAACTTTCTAAACTCCAAAATGACCCGATTGACCATCCGAAACTCACCCAAGGTCCCCGGGACCTCAACAAAAGGAACCAACACATCCTAAAACCTTTTCAAACTTGTTCCAGTCATCGAAGCACCTCAAACAACATCAAATCACCTAAAACACATCGGCTTCAAGCTTAAGTTTTCTAAAACCTTCCGAAATACCCTTTTGATCAAAAACCCGACCAAACCACGTCCGAATTACCTGAAATTTTGCACACACAACACAAATGACATAGCAAAGCTACTGCAACTCTCAGAATTCCATTTCGGCCTCTATATGAAAATCTCGCCTATCAACCGGAAGTAGCCAAAATATCAACTTCGCCAATTCAAGCCTAAAACTACTCCACACCTCCAAAACTCATTCCGATCACGCTTCTAAGTCTTAAATCACCTCCCGAAGCTAACCGAATTATCGGAACTCACATCCGAACCCTCTAGCACATAAGTCAACATCCAGTTGACTTTTCCAACTTAGATTTCCTTAAATGAGATTAAGTGTCTCAAACATTACCAAAATTATTTCGGATTCGATCTGACCAACCCGATACCACAAAACATGGATAAAATAGAAGAAATGGGGAAAACAAAGCGGTAACTCATGAGACGACTGGCCAGGTCGTCACATGTAATATAATATAAAATCATACCACAAGAAACAAATTAAAAAAGAGAATTAAAAAAATGAAAGAGAAATAATATTTAAGAAAAGTACTAAATATATTTAAAAAAATAATAAAATTATATTACTCCCTCCTGTTCATAATAAGTGACCAATTTGCTTTTGGCACACCTATTAAGAAAATACTAAATTCTATACAAAAAAATCTACTATGACTAAACTAATCCTAACTAAACATTTAATGTGAGGAGTAAGAAATTTTTTTAGGGATATGTACATAGGGGTTATTTTGTAAAAATAAATTAAATTCTTTCTTGATTACATAACTGGACACTTATTTTGAACCAAAATGAAAAAGTAAATTGGTCACTTATTATGAACCGGAGGGAGTAGCTTTTAATAATATAGTATTTCTAAAGTCCCCATGAAGTTTTGCAATAAATTTGGGTGAGTTTCAAGCCTATAAGTAAAATTTAAGTCAAATTCAAGCCACGTGGAGACCCACCCGAGGGTACGATCAATGGGACATTTAGATCATTATAATGTAAGTTAGGTTGGATGGCCAAGCACAAAACTGACGAAGAATTTGGATTAAGGATGATGTTGAAGCCATAGCCAAATTGTGGCATTCAATTGTGGTCATGGATCAACAACAATGTTTTCCAAAAGAGAGGGTGACGAGAGCTCAGCCCAACTGTGGTCTTATCCCAACCGTAGCAATCAACCGTGCCCGTTAGATCTATAATACTCCACGAGTTGGGAAGATAGAAACGATAGAGGATTTTGAAGGTTTTGGCATTTTAGATAAAGAAGTTCTCGGTCATGTAAATTTCATACACTCCAAGGTGAGTTTTGCGGTATATTAATGTATACGGTGAAATCGGAGGGTCCAATTATTTATCATCGAGGCACCTTAGAAGATCGTCTAGAAGGCTACAGTCGAGTTCCCTCCCTCGAGATTCGTCGACGCTTGACTTTGGGATAATGTTGACCACGTCTATAGTAAAAGTGGAGAGTTCCCAAGGCAAGCTGCTAGAACCAACCAACTCTTTCAGACGAGGCCTAAGCCCGAATCAGAGCCTCAACTTGCTTTCCTAGCTCCATATCTGTATAATTAATGTATTTTGTACTATATTGGGAACTTCCCCTTATATATAAAGGGGATCCATGTCATTTAGTAAATATCTGTTGCTCCATACTAAATACACAAGAACATTCTCTTGATAGTATTGCTTACATTTATGTCTTTATTACTATTCTTCATTTATTGCTTATTATTGGTCATAAAGAGTCATCATTGATTTTATCATAACTATTGGTCGCTCTTCAACTACCTTAGATAGCTCCCAGCCGAGCACCGGAATCGACATCGAGGCCCCCAAATCGACAAGCTCGAGGCCCCAATTGCTAACCTATCGGTTTAGTTATCACCTTATTCCAAACTCTTATCTGGTTACTAAGTCTTCCACATAGCATCAACTGCTTAACAACTAGCATAAAAATAGATCACGTATTTTTAGAGTCCCATCATCAAATTTAATTGTTATTATCATTTTTACGGTAAATAATTAACACTATAAAATATTGACAATAAAAATTATATTAATGGATCAAACTCAAAGGAATTCCTCCTATTTTCAAGAATCATCTAAAGAAGTTCAAGCTAGCATTTGAGTTACAAGAGGTAAATTCTCTACCCTACACTAAAATACTCCCTCCAATTCACAATAAGTAACCAATTTGCTTGGGCACACCCATTAAGGAAATACTAAATTCTAGACGAAAATAGATAGTGTGACTAAACTACCCTTCACTAAATATTGCGCCATAATTATTGTAGCACTTGCTTCTCTTCTCAAATGTGAGGAGTAAATGACATTTTAAGGATAAGTACTTTTGGAAAAATAAATTGAATTTTTTCTTGATTATATAAATGGATACTTATTTTGAATCAAAATAAAAAGCAAATTGGTAACTAATTGTTGACTGGAGGGAGTACTAATTAAGTATTTGAAAGATATTGTGAAATAGAAAGTACCATTTGACTGAAGAATTATTGTTCATGAAATGGGTATTGTGAGCTAGGGTTCTTGAACGAGGAAGAAGACAAATAGTAAATTAAGAATCTCGTTAAGATTTTTGATGATTCTAGTTATTTTAATAGCTTAATTGCGATTAAGTATTATATTATATAACATTTATTAGGGCTTAAAGGTTAAGGATGGAATTAATTAAGGATAAAAGTGATATGTATGGGTGAATTGAGTGTGTGTGTGTGTGTGTGTGTATATCTTTACCTCGAAAATGGTAATTACAATTAGATTTGATTTTATGGTTCTAAAAATACGTGATCTATTTTTATGCTAATTGTTAGGCAATAAATGCTAAGCATGATACTAGAAAGTAAGATAAGAACTTGAAAATAGTGTGTTTAAGCAAACCGAGCGGCTGAGAATCGAGGCGTCGAGCTTGGTTATACGGGGCCTCGAGGTCCAGCTCTATACTAAGTCATGGATAGCCAGTAAAGGCTCTTTATGAACAATAATTAGCAATAAACGAAGAACAATTAACAAAACACAATAAATGTAAATAATAGGATCAAGGGAGAATGTTCTTAAGTTAGAGAGCAGAGAATGTTCTTTGTCGACGCCCCCTTTTTCCTAAAGAGCGAAATCGGGTTCATGACATTTGGCAGGACAACTCTTTTCCCACTTTGGGAATTGGGTTTTGAGAGTTTGGAGAGTCGCCACCTAATGATTACAGTGCATTAGGTCACTTTAAAAGAAATAAAGATAAAAAACTAGAGTTCGGGTAAGGGCTTGAAATTATCTCGAGGGGAAGGTGTTAGGCACCCCTCAAGATCCACTAGTGTGGTTCCCAGCCATGCTACAATTGTGACTTTAAATTCAAGCAAACAAATAAACAAACAAGCATTGCAAACATGGGAAATGGTTACAAATAAGGATGTGAAAAGGATTTAGAAGTGCTGAAATTTGGAAGGAAATAGTTTTTGTGATTAAAGAAGAGATACACAAGTAATGGAAAGGGGTTAAATAATTGGTACAAGTAACATAAAAGAAGTACAAGGAACGGAAGTTGAAGACTGGACAACTTTTAAAAATTCTGAAAAAATTATTAAACTAATAAAGGGGAAGGGGATTCCTAGGTTTATACATTACATGGATCATTCTCACAACACCGGCACTTGATTGTACGCATAGTGTTATTGTGTAATCATCATCTCCATGTCTACCCTTCCCACCCCGTTAAGGTATTGGAGAGCGGAATGGTATCGTTTGCCTATTGCATGCTATTACCCGTCCCAAACTATTAGTTCCGGGGTATTAGGACTTCTAATCCTAAAAGGGGAAGAAAGGGATGGGGCCTTTATGGAGTTTAAAGGAAAAAAATTCTAATCGACATTCAAAAAAGCAAGTAACAAGTAGGGGGAATGAACAAACAAACAAGCAAGGCTCACATAAAACCCATAAATTAGATAACATATAGTTTGGCATGCCTTTATACATATTGGTTTGGTCTATAAAAATTAATTAAGCAGCGGGGGGATTGGTTCAATACATACGTTTAGACAGGAAGCTCGCATTAGGAAACGTGGATACAGTTGTCAGGTATTAATGTATTTTAAGCGAGTGATTTTAAAATACTGGTTTCAGAAAAGTAGTCTAATGCAGAAGAATTTTTGAAAAGAGAGTATGGACTGCAGTAAATTGAGAAATGAGTAAGAGAATCATCAGATTGTTCGAGCATAAAACACAAAAATGATTGAAAAAGAGTTTCAGAGATAGAAATATCTAAGGAAAAGTAAGCTGCAGAACCGTTTTAAAAGACAGTTTCAGGGACTGAGTAAAACGTTTAGGCATAATGTTTAGAAAGAAATCGTTTGAGAAAGAGATGCAAATTTGAAGAACTTAAAAGTATACTGGTTCAGAGGGTTTTATTAAAAGATTGGAGCTTTTGAAAATGTTACTGGATTAAGACGTTTAAAGACCAATTAACAGACTCTTATTGCTTAAAACGAGTCACTCGAGTTTGATGCAAAGTCCTATAGGCATGATATCTATTTTTGATTTTTTAAAGCCTGTTATTGAACTTGTAAAAGATGATTGTGTTAATTAACCCTACTGTTTGCCTAATGTACAAACATTCCTTATAGGAATGATTTCTATATGCATTGATTATATGAAAGTTAAGTCCTATAGGCAAGATCTCTAGTGATTTGCAATATGATTAAACATTAAACCTTAGAGGCAGAATTTCTAGATGACTTGCAGCATAATTAAATGTTAAAACCTATAGGCATTGTATCTATGGTGACTTTGAATCAGAAATACAGGACAATCCTATAGGCAGGATTTCTAGTAAGAAAATTAAAGTCCTAAAGTCATGATATCTACCCTTTATTGATGCAAGAAAGTAAAAACCCCTCCCACACCCTTTTACTATATTCACCAAGCTTCATACAAATATTATTACAAACCCAATAAATCAAACTGGAAATTAAAGATACATCAAAAGCTAATTGTTGGATCCAAGCATCCTAATTCAATCTTGATGTCCAATAACATGCGTTTAACCAACTCCGGGATCCAGATTTGCAAATCCTTCTCTTATCCAAAGCGTTTCAGAGTTCCAAGGAGCCTCAAGGGCTCCAGGAAGTTCTTATACTCTGGATAACAATTAGAACAGAATAGTGCAGTGCGGAATAGCCATCCCTCAGGCATCCGAGTTCAGAAGGAGCTCCAGGGTCCCAAAGCATGGCTTACCGAGGGGGGGGGGACTTAGAACTAGGAATAAGTGCAAAGTGAGAGATGGATTAGGGAACCATAGCAAATGGTGGCCATGCCCAGCCATGGGTGTAGACTGGCACACGCCTGACCAGTTGCTTGGTCCAAACAAATTGAGAGCAGATCTTAGAGGTCAGACCTAAGTTTGGATGGTGATTAGGACACCACCAGACTTGAGTCAAGGCTCAGCACATAAAGGGGAAAGGGGAGAGGGAATTGGTTTGAGTAAGGGAACAAAATAACTTAGTTCAAAGTCATGGGCAGCAATAATATGGTGCTGCCATGACTGGAACTATACTCTCATACAAAGGGGTTAAAGGGAAAGGACTCACATAGAGAAGCATTTACAGAAACACAAGGAAAGAAAGAAAGCATAACAGACTAGGATGTAGATGCATAGTGCAAGAAAGCATAACAGGCTAGGAGTAAAATAATCACATAGTGGAGGGGCAATATCTAATTAAGAGTGACATACCAGCTGCAAACACTAGAATAACCGGACAATAAGAGCAAGTAAACAGCCAGAAGTCAGCAGGAGCAAACTCAAGTTCTTCAGCAAATACTTGAGAGTTCAAAAGAATCTCAAGAATGTTTCAGACAGTAAAAGAGAAGAGGAGCAGAGTGCTCAATATTAGAAGTAGAGAAAGTAGTAGTAGAGAAAGTATTACAATTGTGTCGTGTGTAGTTGTGAGAAGTGTTTGTGAGGTCTGTAATGTGTTTTTTTTTTGAATTCTGAAATCTCCAGTGTCCAAGAGACGAAAGAGTAGTCACTTTTTGTAGTGCAGAAGACAAGTAAGAAAAAAGGTAAGAAAATAGTTTTCAATCAATCACATAGGATTTCCCTTTGGTTAAGGGATTCGATTTTAAACGGGCATGGGATAATTAAGGAAAGAGAAACAATAAAAAATCTTTCCAAAGTATCATAACACAGGTAAATACACAGAGTTTATTTAAGGCAAGAATCCTATGGTACATGATTTGTGAGAAATAAGGCAAGTAGATCAATCAAACAGCCAGTAAATTGAAAGCTTTGTTCGAATGAACTTTGTCAGAAAAAGGGCGAGGAAAAGTTCACTTGGAAAAATCAGTAACAAATCGATCGAGCCTTATTAAAAGGAAATTGGAATCAATTACAAGTTGGAAAAACCCTTTTGAAAGGAAAACCCTCATATATAAGCACACAGGTGTCAAACAAGAAAGAAAAGATTGGCGTAGACAATTTCAAAATCATAAGTAAAGGAAAGTTCCAACTCAATTTATAGACTCACTGTGAGTTTGAGAGATCCCAGGGTCCTAAATAGAACCCTAGTCCCAACACAGAACCCAAAACTCGCAAAAATCCCAAACCCTAAGGTTTCAATTCGAGTAGGGTGCAGAAAGGAGAAGGCAAATCACTGAAACAAACTCAAGGTCTCTTTTAGAGCACACAGATACAATAGCAAGTTCGAAGCAACAGAGTGAAAAATCATAAAGAACAGGTTTAAGAATAGCTCAGAACTCAAGAAAGTCCAGGAGAGAAAAGAGGTGACATAGAACTTAGGAACAGTAGATGAAATAGGTTTAGAACTCAAACACAGGTCCGGTAAAGGCAAACAAGACTCAGTAAGAAAATAGTAAAGGAACACATAAGATAGACATGTAAAAACATAATGTAGAAACCAGTAGAAGAAATAACAGAGCACAAATAGAAGCACATGCATAATAACGGCAAATAGGAGAAGACATGCGAGGAAAGGATATAAGACATAAGCGAAAACTCATAAAACATGGCATAAATATACAGATTCACACAAAGAAAGAAGAAAAAGAAGAAATGGAAATCGTTTTAAGATTTCGAAAAACCTAAATTGAAACAGACTAGTTTTGGAAAGAAAATTAGGGAAAAGCTTTAAAGCGTCGAGTATAACAAGAATCTATCACAGATCTAAGAAAATAAAGGAAGAAGGAACCTCGAACAAGCTTTTAGGGTTTTTCAAAAACCCTAGCAATGGGAAGGCTTGGAAAGGATCTGGTCTCGAACAGGTCTGAACCATAGCTAGGCCTTTTAAAGCTCGAACACGTCGGAACGGAGCCGGAGAGGCCATAGGACCTCAGATCTGTGGAAGATCTGAATGGATATCTTTGAGGTTGGACCTCGAAAACCCTGAACAGCCATGATTTGGGGTGAAGGGAAGTGAGCACAGGCCGTCCATGGCCTGAGAAGCCATGGACTCCGGTGTGAACTAGTCGGAGAAGACGCTAGAGGCGGCTAAGGTTTCGAGTGTTAGAGAGCATTTGAGGGAAGGAGAGGGTTCAGAGCGGCTACATGAGAGGAATGAGAGGTAGGGTTAGGGGTTTGGTGGGATTAAAAATGAAAGAGTGAAGGAGTGTCGTTGAACAAAATGATCAACGGCCAAGATTAAATATAAAATCGGACGAGTTTAGTTAATGGGTCAATGGGTCGGGGTAAGATTTGAATTGGGTCGTCAATTTGGGGCCTGATTTGTGGTTAATTAGGGGAGTCAAAATAGGCTATAATTGAAAGTACTTCAGGCCACAATTGAAATAGCCAGTTTTCCCTTTTGATTTTACAAAACTAGTAAAATATGTTTTACAGTCAAATTAAAAGTACTGATTTAATAAATAATATGTAAATATTAATTTAAAAAATATTGGGATTGATTTTGTAATTAAAATGCTATTAAATCTGAAAGTGGGCTAAAATTGCAATTACATACAATTTAGTTTTAAAAATACCAAATGAACTTGGAAAAATATGCAAAAAAATCATGTAAACTATATTTTGATGGAAATGTGAGAATAAAATGAATCATTCTCCAAAATGGCTTGTTTTAGGAATAATTATTGGGTCTTATGGTGTAGAAGTAGGTCATAAATTAGTTTTGAAAATATTAAAAATGTCAAAACCTTTTGGGGTGCTTATATATGCATATATATACTATTTTAAAAGTATTTTGGGTATAAAAAAATACATAGGGAAAAATTGGGTATCAACAGCTGCCCCTCTTTACCCGAGGAGGATGAAAGAGCTGTCGGGTAAAGACAAGATGGCCAATTTTAACCGAATTGGCGGTTTGAAAAGAATTCTGACCGAGCCATGGCTTCTGAGCTGCCTACATATTCCTGGTTTTACAGGAATCAGGCCATATGTAGTTCGGGAACCATTGACAGAATGTGTCGATGGATATTCAAAAAGACAGACACGATGGTTGAATAGGTGTTTGGAGTCGAATAGGTTGCGGAGAACCGGAGCGGGATTGCTCCTGCTGAGACGGCCGTTCGCTAGCCGGTGTACCTGCAAAAGAGCAATGCGGCGTATATTGGGCATAATTAAAACATGATGCAAGTTCCCATTGGACCATGAGTGCTATCTTTGGACGGTTAGGATGACATCCTCAGACCATGATGTCCTGGGCCATGAAGCGCAAAATTGAAGGATTCGCAGGGTATGAAATGATGTTCTCGGGCTGTGATAATGGTGCCTCCGAACCATGATTCCTTTGAATAATGATGTGCAAGATATAAAGTGGGATCCTCAGGCCATGGCATGGTGTTCTCGGGCTATGAAATAGTGCCTTCGAATGATGACGCGTTTGGATAGTTTGGAGATATTTTAGCCCATAAAATGCAAGATTTGGCGGTATTTCAGCCGACGCGAAAGCGTAAATGGCGATATTTCAGCCGACTAAAAAATTTAAATGCAGTGCGGCGATATTCGAGCCGATATGATAAGAAAAATGGCGATATTTCAGCCGATAGAAAAATTTAAATGCAGTGTGGCGATATTCCAGCCAATATGGTAAGTAAAATGGCAATATTTCATCCGATTTGCAAGATGTAAATGAAAGTGGAGGTATTTCAGCCATGCAAGAAAGATAAAGTGGCGTTATTTCGGCCATGCAAGTGGAGGTAGAGCTTAACCTCGGAAGGCATAAAGGGTAGCCTTATGCAGATAATGCAGTATGGAGACAACACTTAGTCTCGGAAGGCAGAAAGATAGCCTTATGCAATGCAGATAATGCAGATGGAGACAATGCTTAGTCTCGGAAGGAAGAAAGATAGCCTTATGCAATGTAGATAATGCAGATGGAGACAACGCTTAGTCTCGGAAGGCAGAAAAGTAGCCTTATGCAATGAAGGAAATGCAAATGGAGACAACGCTTGTAGATGGAGACAACGCTTAGTCTCGAAAAGCATAAAAGTAGCCTTATGCAATGTAGGAAATGTAGATGGAGACAACGCTTAGTCTCGGAAGGCAAAAAAGTAGCCTTATGCAATGCAGGAAATGCAAATTGAGACAACGCTTAGTCTCGAAAGGCAGAAAAGTAGCCTTATACAATGCAGATAGTAATAAAGATTCTTAGTTGATTGCTGGTAACTGATTGTGATGTTGCGGCAACTGTGGAATATTGTGCGCGGGCTGCAAATGAGAATAGGTGCGACGGTTTAATATGATTGCATAACATGTCTAGTAACTTTGTGACTTGGGTGCCTGCATCCAAAGAAAATCGTGAGTTTCGTAAAGGGGAAAGGTTAGTTCATTTTCTCGTGGCTTCCGGCATTGCGTATCATTGGGGTAGCGTTGCTAAACAGCAGCTGTCATAGTTATGCATGATTTAACAAATATAACATAAGTAGAAAATAGTTTTGTTTAAATGAACCAACGACTACGACGTGGTTCAAAGCATTGCAACCTTTCTTGCTCCGGAATTTTGAGGGTCCTCCTCAAAATTCTTCCCTAGTTTACTAGACTGGCACTTATGACGTCTGCGCTTAATGACTGGAGAATCAACTTTGGAATTTTGAGGGTCCTCCTTAAAATTCTGCACTAGTTTACTGAGGTAACATCCCTGGCGATGAGTGGCTAAAGACTAGCTTCGGAATTTTGAGGGTCCTCTTCAAAATTCTGCCCCAGTTCCAATAATAGGGGGAAATGAGAATTTTATTAAATTGTGACCGAACCCATAGGGCTGCCTACGTATCCCTTCTTAAACGGGAATCAGGTCAGGCTTAGTTCAAATTACATCATAAAGAAATCATAGATGGTTACACATAGTATCGTTTCACAGCATCTGAGTTGATTGGCTTCGGCCAGACTTCTCCGTCCATTTTTGCAAGAATAAGGACTCCTCTAGTTAGAACCCGGTAAACCATATACGGACTTTTCTAGTTGGGAGAGAACTTTCCCTTGGCTTCATCTTGATGCGGGAATATCTTCTTCAAAACCAGCTATCCTGGTGTGAATTTCCTTGGCTTAACTCTCTTGTTGAAGGCTCTGGACATTCTATTCTGATACAATTGACCGTGGCAAACTGCATTCATTCTTTTTCCATCTATAAGGGCTAACTGCTCGTAGCGACCTTTTACCTATTCTGCGTCATCCAACTCTGCTTCTTGTATGATCCTTAGGGAGGGAATCTCTACCTCGGCGGGAATGACCGCCTCTGTACCATAAACTAGTATGTAGGGAGTTGCCCCGGTTGATGTGCGGACCGTGGTGCGATACCCCAAAAAAGCAAATGATAACTTCTCATGCCATTGCTTGTGACTTTCAATCATCTTCCTTAGTATCTTCTTGATGTTCTTGCTGGCTGCCTCTACAACTCCATTCATCTGAGGCCTGTAGGATGTAGATTTCTTGTGCTTGATCTTGAATGACTCACACATTGCTTTCATCAGATTGCTGTTAAGTTTTCAACCATTATCAGTAATGATTGATTCTGGAACCCCGAACCGGCAAACAATATGGTGACGGATGAAATCTGTCACAACTTTCTTAGTCACTGCCTTGTATGATGCTGCTTCAACCCATTTAGTAAAGTAATCAATTGCCACCAGGATAAACCAGTGCCCGTTTGAAGCGGCAGGCTCAATAGGTCCGATAACATCTATTGCCCAGGCGACAAATGGGTACAGTGAGCTAGTTGTAGTAAGCTCGTTTGGAGGCACCTTTATCATGTCTGCATGTATCTGATAGCGATGGCACTTGCGAACGTACTGAATATAGTCTGTTTCCATAATCATCCAAAAATAACCTGCTCGAAGTATCTTCTTTGCTAAGACAAAACCGTTCATGTGTGGCCCGCATATCCCTGCGTGCACTTTGTCCAACAGTTTGGTTGCTTCTTTTGCTTCGACACACCTTAACGAACCCAAATCGGGAGTTATCCTATACAGGATTCCTCCTCTGTGAAAGAAATTATGGATAACCTCCGAAGTGTGCGCTTTTGAATACCGTTGGCAAGTTCTGGATATTCCCCTGTGGTCAAATACCTTTTGATGTCGTGGAACCATGGCTTTCCGTCCGCTTCTTCCTCAAAGTGAGCACAATAAGCTGGCTGATCATAGATCCTTACTGGGATGAGATCAATGTAATTCATATCTAGATGCTGGATCATGGATGATAAAGTGGCTAATGCATCAGCGAACTCATTCTGGACCCTGGGGGCATGTTGGAATTCTATCTTTGTGAATCTTTTCCTTAACTCATGTATGTGATGCAAATAGGGGAGTATCTTGGAGTTTTTGGTGGCCCATTCTTCTCGAACTTGATGTATGAGCAGGTCTGAGTCCCTGATCACTAGTAATTATTGTATGTTCATGTCAATGGCCATCTTGTGTCCCAGGATGCAAGCTTCATATTCAGCCATGTTGTTTGTGCAGGGGAACCTGAGCTTGGCGGATACCGGGTAATGCTGGCCGGTTTCTGATACCAGGACTGCTCCTATGCCAACTCCTTTGAAATTTGTAGCTCCGTCAAAAAACAACCTCCAACCATCGTAGGATTCCGCAATATCATCTCCTACAAAGGACACCTCTTCATCAGGAAAATACGTTTTCAAGGGTTCGTATTCTCTGCCAATAGGATTCTCGGCGAGGTGATCTGCTATGGATTGACTCTTGATTTCTTTCTGAGTCACGTAAACAATGTCAGATTCAGTTAACAAGATTTGCCACTTGGCAAGCTTGCCAGTGGGCATGGCCTTCTGGAAAATATATTTCAGCGGGTCCATCCTAGATATATGATAGGTAGTGTAGGCACAGAAAAAATGCCTTAATTTATGTGCTACCCAAGTCAGAACACAACAGGTGCGCTCTAATAGAGAATACCGGGCCTCGTACGGGGTGAACTTCTTGCTGAGATAATAGATGGCTTGCTCCTTTCTCCCCGTTTCATTATATTGTCCTAGGACACAACCGAATGCTCCATCCAATACTGCAAGGTAAAGTAATAGAGGTCTTCCAGGCTCGGGAGGAACCAAGACTGGCGGCATTGACAGGTATTCCTTGATTCTGTCAAAGGCTTTCTGACAATCGCCAGTCCATCTAGTAGCAGCGTCTTTCTTTAGCATTTTAAAGATGGGTTCACAAATGACTATGTACTGGGCTATGAACCGACTGATATAGTTGAGTCTCTCCAGGAAACTCATCACGTCCTTCTTGTTCTTTGGTGGTGGCAATTCTTGAATGGCTTTCACCTTTGATGGGTCCAATTCTATTCCTCGACGACTCACGATGAAACCCAGTAGTTTTCCGATAGGAACCCCGAATGCAGACTTAGCGGGATTCAGTTTCAGGTTGTACCTTCTCGGTTTGTTGAAGAATTTTCTCAAATCTTCCCTATGATCAGCGACTTTCTTGGATTTGAAGATGACATCATCCATATATACCTTGATCTCCTTGTGTATCATGTCGTGAAAGATAGTAGTCATGGCTCTCATGTAGGTGGTGCCGACATTCTTCAACCCAAATGGCATCATTTTGTAGCAATACATTCCCCACGGTGTGATGAAAGCCGTTTTCTCTGCACCCTCCTCATCCATCCATATCTGATGATACCCAGCGAAACAATCAACAAAAGATTACAACTCATGTCTGGCGCAATTGTCGATAAGAATGTGTATGTTTGCAAGGGAAAGTCATCTTTGGGACTAGCCCGGTTGAGATCCCGGTAGTCGACACAGATTCTGACCTTCCTATCCTTCTTTGGTACTAGTACGATGTTGGCTAACCACATTGGATATTCCACAACCCTGAGAACCTTGGCTTTGACCTGCTTAGTAACCTCTTCTTTGATTTTCAAACTCATATCGGGTTTGAACATCCTGAGCTTGTGCTTTACCGGCGGACAAGCTGGATCTGTTGGTAGTTTGTGAGCTACGATGGACGTGCTGAGGCCAGTCATATCATCATACGACCAGGCAAATATGTCCTCATATTCTTTCAAAAATTCGGTATATAATTCCTTTTCTGATGGCGAAAAGTGAACACTGATGCGAGTTTCTCTGACATTCTCTGCATCTCCCAAATTAATGACCTCAGTTTCTTCTAGGTTGGACTTAGGTCTATTCTCAAAATTCTCAACTTCTCTGACGACCTCTTCGGGTATCTCGTCTTCTTCTAAGTCTATTTCCTTTTGTTGCGTTGTTTTGTTGCAAGTCACAATCATTGGTTCATCGTCAAGATAAGTTATAGTAATGCTGTATAAAACAGAGTAAATGATAGAGAAAATAATATGCAAGATATATATGATAAACTGAAATGCTTTGATTGAATCCATAAATGTTTGAAACATCGGAACTCTTTTTGAAATAAAGACAATGCGGAAAGAAAATCAACTTGTAAAGTAAGCTAAAAAATGAGATGCATGGTGCTTTTGTTTAGCCTTGCTACCCCAAAGCTTTTCGGGCCCTGACAGTCCTAATTGACCAATTGCTGAGGCGGTCTCCTTTGGTTGCAGCTTGTATGGAAGGGCCTTCCTTCCCCTCCTCCTAAAAAAGAACGCAACAGTCCATATCATCATCCTCTAGGAACAAATTCTTCATGGCTGCCAATGTCTCATCTTCTTCAGACCCGTATATAGTATCTTCCGACTGGAAGGTTTGATCCAGGCTAGGTATCGGAAACTCCAACGGATAATAGGGGTTTCACCATGGTGGCGACCAATTCTGGAATTCTTCCCAAGTATAGTCGTAGCATAAGCCAAAAGTAGTGCCATGATTTTTCAGTATGATGGGCTTAGTGATTCCTGAAGGTTCTTTCCGAGTCCCTTTCCAGGATCGTACCCGCACCAATTCAGGATGCTTCCAATTTTGTTGTCTCACCGCTTGTCTTTGTCTCTCCACTTATTCTCCTTCTGCCTTCGATCATTGGGATGGTCTGGCGACTGTATATGGGATTACTACCGTCGCCATGAATGATCACTTCCTGGTGATTCCATTCGAACTTTACCGCCTGATGTAGGGTCGATGCTACGGCTCCAGCAGCGTGGATCCAAGGGCGTCCTGACAGCAGGTTGTAGGATGCCGGGACGTCTATTACTTGGAAGTCGACTTCGAACCACCTTGGTCCCATTTGCAAGCACATGCTTATTTCTCCAATAGTAGATCTCTGGGACCCATCGAAGGCTTTGACATTGATAGCCCCGTCTTTGATCTCGTGCAGGCCTTTTCCCAAAGTTCTGAGAGTTACAAGTGGGCATATGTTGAGGCTGGATCCTCCATCGATCAGTACTCTGGTGATGAAATAATCTTCGTATTGCACAGTGATGTGCAGTGCCTTGTTATGACCCAAACCCTCTGGTGGCAATTCGTCTTCGTGGAAGGTTATTTTGTGGCTTTCCAACACTTGCCTCACCATATTCGCCATCTCTCCTCCGTTTATATTGTTGGGCACATAGGCTTCGCTCAGTATCTTCATTAAGGCATTCTTGTGATCATCTGAACTTTGCAGAAGAGCCAGGATAGATATCTGTGCTGGTGTTTTGTTCAACTGTTCCGCAATCGAGTATTCCTTAGCCTTTATTTTTCTCCAAAGATCGTCGGGCCCAGTATTAATAGGTCATCCCGAGGTTTGCTTACAGGACTTGTCTAGGTGCTCTGGGGTGTAAACCCTCCCTGTCCTGGTCATTCCTTGTGCGGTAATCATTTCTCCTGTCCCGGTCTTTCCTTTTCTCCCAGCTTCGGTAGTGTAATCCCATGGTATGGCATTCGAGTGGAATGGTGTTATGTCAATCATTGCTACTAGAATAGGCACCCTTGGTGGCAACACAGCAACTTCAAAGGGTATAGGTGCCTTTGGAACCCCAAACTCAACTTCGATCAGCCCAGACTCCGTTGCAGAAAGAGGCGCTTCAAATTCTAGTGGTACAGACATATTTACTTCTTCATCCTTGGTGGGCTGATTCTGCACAACAATTGGGTTAAGGGTAACTTCTGGCTTTTTTGGTTCATCTCCTTCAGCAATCAAGCCTATCGACCCTTTGGGGTCCCAATCGTCCTCGATCTCAATCATATGAATGTCTCCACCTTTGTGGTCAGGCAGGGGGTTGTTATGAACATTAGGAGCGGGCTCCTTTGCTACGATGACCTTGTTGTCAATCAGAGTCTGAATCTTGTCTTTCAATGAACGGCACTCGTCAAGGGTGTGCCCCTTCATGCCGGAGTAATACGCACAGGTCTTGTTGGGGTTGATCCACTGGGAGGGATTTTCTGGTGCTTTGGCTGGGATAGGAGTGACATAACCGGTAGCTTTGAGTCTCTCATATAATTGGTCGATTGGCTCAGCGATGGCTGTGTACTGCTTGGGAGGTTTTCGGTCGAAACTTGGTCTGGGCCTTGGGAAATTTTTGCGGGTAGGTGGTGTTTGGTAGTGAGTGGGTTGAGTGTTATAAGCTTGGTAAAAAGGTGCTGGTTGAGAGTATCTGGGTAAAGTGGGCTGATATGTGAGAAGTGGAGTAGATTGGTAAACGGGAGGTGGATAGGAGGGTGCGAGTGCTTGGTAATTTGGGATAGGCCGATATGTAAGTGGAGATGATGGGTAGGTATGGTATTTTGGTGGTGATTTGGCTCCCTGTGCGATCATCACAACACTTACATCTTTCTTTTTAGACGCTCCACCAATTTGTAAAGCTTTATTGGTGGCTTGCAATGCTTCAAGATTTGTTACCATACCGTTCTTGATGCCCTCCTCGATTCTTTCTCTGAGTTTGATGATATCAGAGAACTTTTGACCCTCGATCAACATCAATCTTTCATAATATTGTGGATCTTGAGCCCGGACGAAGAACCTATTCATTTGTTCTTTCTCCAGGGCTGGCCTGACCTTCGCAGCGTCTGACCTCCAATGAGTAGCATACTCGCAAAATGTCTCGGTGGGCTTCTTCTTCAAGTTTTGTATGTAGAACACATCTGGTGCATTCTCTGTATTTAAACGGAACCTGTCCATGAAGTCTGTTGCCATACCTACCCAATTCGTCCATTTCTTGGGGTCCTAACTGATATACCAGGATAGTGTATCTCCTTTCAAACTCCTCATGAAGAGCTTCATGCAGATTTTCTCATCTCTTCCAACCCCTACTAACTTGTCACCATAGGTCCTCAGGTGAACCCTGGGATCTCCGAATCAATCAAACATTTCGAACTTGGGAGATTTTTACCCTTCTGAAAGTTCAACATCTGGCTGAATGCATAAGTCTTCATAGTTCAGCCCCTCAATGCCTTTGCTACCTTCGACACCCTGTACCCGACTAGTTAACTTCTTGAGCTCAGATGCTAAGTTCCTGATGAGGGAGTCTTTGTCATCAGCCTCCGTGCATTTAAGATCGGGTGTAGTGAGGTATGGTATCCACAAAGATAGGAGTGTTATGGAGGTGGTTGTTTGTGGTGTTTGGTGGCTCGGGAATGAGTAATGGAGCATTGTAGCAGGTTTGAGCGTGGGTAGGCTGTATTTATGGTTGCGGGGTGTTTTGTGGAGGTGCGGGGTTTTGGGTGTTGACATCAGGAGCAGCAAGAGAGAATGATAGGCTTGCCAAGTTCCGAGCTTGGTCCAACTCTTCCTGGAATTTCAGCAATTTCTACTCAAGACGAGCAACAGTTCCCTTAGCAATTGGGGTACCCTGAGAAGTTTCTTCCCTTTCAATCTCCTTTCTAGCACTTGTGTTTTCCATTCTTCCTTTGCCGTTGTTCCGGACAGGACTTGGAGGAGGAGGAGGTGGAGGGCCCTTGGATCTTGTAGAATATGCTGATGGTGCCAGAATGCACGAACTAACCTTTAGGGAGGGGAATAAAATAATAGAAAAAAACAAAAAAGGTAGCAAGTTAGTGCGTGTTCTGAGGAAAAAATGTTGCAGTATTTAAACACATTGTGCAGGAATATAAATCGCGTCCTAATTTGGGTGCCTCATTGTGCCCGAGGTAAGCCTAGCGACAGATAGTTTTGGAGAACTTATAATGCTAAATGCCTCATTTTATTGATAAAAATAAGACAAATCCAAAACGACTCTAAATAACAGAAAGTAAATGTCACAAGTGACCTTTGGCCTTATTACATCGTTAGAGCAAAATAAAGGATTCCTAACTATTTGGTCCCAGAAGGACCTTCCCCAGATTTGGCAGTCTTGTCTCCCTCGAACAGCTCCACCAACTCACGTAGTCCTAGAAGCAAATAAGCTCGGGCCAGATGTCCGCCTGCATTTCCTTCAGCGTTTTGACAATCTTCAATTCTTTTGATGAACTTCCATTCCAGCTCTACTAAACCCCGCTCCAAATACCCTTGACGGTTGTTGGCGCTGACAGCCATTTCTTTCCACTCCTCGATCAGTTTCTTATGGGCTTCTTGTATTTCCTGATGCTCACTTTCATACTCTCGGATTCTCTTGAGCAGTTGATTATACTTAGCCTGTGTTTCAGCATGCTCGTCAATAATTCTGTGACCCCGAGTGGATCTTGGCTGACCCATACCATTGTCCTCTAACCGACCCGAGTAGTGCGGCATGCAGCTGGCATGATACCTGTCTGGCTCAATGGATTCTCTCTCCAAAACGATCTTGCAATGCCACAAATGCTGAGCTTGGCATTGGTGAGGGCTATCGTCATCCTGGAAATCAGCCGTGAGTTGACTTGTCTTATCGATCCTTGGTATGATTTGTTTTCTTCCAGCTTGCCTCATTGCTCGGAGAGGAACGTAAGGGTAAGTTTCCCTTAAACCAATCAGTATGAGGAATGGGGCATCTCGGGAACGAACGATGAAATCATTTGTGGGGAACCACTCAAACATCCACTGCACCTGGTCTTCTTTCAGATTTTCAAATAATTCCAGCCATCCCTTAGCGTCCTCTGGCTGTGCGAACATTCTGGGCATGTAATTCATACGCCTTGGCTGGTGGAAGGCGATATGGTCATCCCAATCCCGGCATAAGATCTCTTGTCGGTATTCCCCTTTCTGGAGGTATTCCATGAGCCATAGTTGAAGTAACAAATTACAACCCTTAAAATCACTGCCTTGTTGTTGACACTTACTCAAGGCACGGTATATCTTCGAGACGATCATGGGCACTATGCTGAAAGTCTGCCCACCAATCCCTTCCATCAGAGTTTTGGTTACCATGGCTAGTCTGGTATGGATCCTAGCCTTCTTCATAGGGAACACGATCATCCCCGAAAAGCAAAATATGAAGACAAAAACCCTCCTATGGACATCCCCAACGAGGTGACAGCAAATTCGGCTGAATAGGTGGGGCATGACTTGCTATAACCGTACCTTTCATATAGATAGTCAAACGGGATGTAGGAGTCCTTCAAACATATTAAGTCTGGGTTTTTCTTCAATCCCATCATCTTAAGAAAACCCCTTCCTTTGTGATTTTCTAGCATGAGCAAACCCAGAGACTCCCAAGGAATCCCTGCTAGACCCCCTATCTCTTCAAGTAAAGGAGTCATTTCTAGACCACCAATGCGGAACACAGATTTGTCACTATCCTAGAACAACGTTGCAGCCTCTATGATTCTGTTGTTGGGCTGAATCTCTAAGAGAGAAGGCAGATTCCCTAGGTACTTGCGGACGACTATTTGATCACTTGAGTGGAGGTCATTCTACCAATTTAGTAGCCTTGGATGGATGTTGGTCACTATGCCAAATCTGGGGATTTCGTGCCTCATTTCTGGAAAACAGAGTGTTAGGCCCTTACCCTCTCCAGACTCGACTATTTAAATAAATAATTAGCATAGCAAAGCACTTAAGTTCTCCAAATAAATGCATATAACGTGACGTCCGTTTGGGTTCCAAGGAAACCTAGTGGACTTTGGACAAGGCTATCTTAATGAGTCATTATGTGGACAACATAACTGACTCGGCTAGGTTTGACCATGATGCATGTACACTTTAACGGAGTAAGGTTTCTATTTTGAAGTGCTAGACTAGTACCCTTGAGCGGACAACTCAAGAGGGAAATGCACGGAACCGTCGACTACACCGTTGATCGACTGGTTTTACCGCAAATACGCCTTTGCCAAATTTAGGGGTGATAGTATTGGAAGTGCGCAACTACTCATTATAAGCGTTGCTATAGTATTTGTTTTGGCACGAGTGGAGTATGATGTTGAAGATGCAATTTACAAGAATAAAGCAAATTGACATGTATTTTCACGTACATAAAATGAATGATTACAATAAATGCTCGAAATTACATCGGTATTGAAATAATAAAGCATTAAAGGAAAGCAGTTAAAAAAAAGGAAAGACATGAAGAGCCAAGTTAGTTTTCATGATGGAATAAATAAAAGGCAAAAAATAAAAGCAATTAAGTCACAAATATCATGTAATGGTGAAAGCCTAAAAACATCCCCAGTAGAGTCGCCACGCTGTCGACGCCCCCTTTTTCCTGAAGAGCGAAATCAGGTTCATGACATTTGGGAGGACAACTCCTTTCCCACTTTGAGAATTAGGTTTTGAGAGTTTGGAGAGTCACCACCTAATGATTATAGTGCATTAGGACACTTTAAAAGAAATAAAGACAAAAAACCCGAGTTCGGGTAAGGGCTTGAAATTATCTCGAGGGGAAGGTGTTAGGCACCCCTCAAGATCCACTAGTGTGGTTCCCAGCCATGCTACAATTGTGACTTTAAATGCAAGCAAACAAATAAACAAACAAACATTGCAAACATGGGAAACGGTTACAAATAAGGATGTGAAAAGGATTTAGAAGTGCTGAAATTTGGAAGGAAATAGTTTTTGTGATTAAAGAAGAGATACGCAAGTAAAGGAAAGGGGTTAAATAATTGGTAAAAGTAACTTAAAAGAATTACAAGGAACGGAAGTTGAAGACTGGACAACTTATAAAAATTCTAAAAAAATTATTAAACAAATAAAGGGGAAAGGGGGATCCTAGGTTGAGACATTACATGGATCATTCTCACAACACCGGCACCTGATTGTACGCATAGTATTATTGTGTAATCATCATCTCCATGTCTACCCTTCCCACCCTGTTAAGGTATTGGAGCACAGAATGGTATCATTTGCCTATTGCATGTTGTTACCCGTCCCAAACTATCAGTCCCGGGTATTAGGACTTCTAATCCTAAAAGGGGAAGAAAGGGATTGGGCCTTTATGGAGTTTAAAGGACAAAAAATTCTAATCGACATTCAAAAAAGCAAGTAACAAGTAGGGGAAATGAACAAACAAACAGGCAAGGCTCAAATAAACACCATAAATCAAATAACATATAGTTTGGCATGCCTTTACACATACTGGTTTGGTCTTTAAAAATTAAAAATTAAGCAGTGGGCAGATTGTTGCAATACATACATTTAGATAGGAAGCCCATATTAGGCAACTTTGATATAGTTGTCAGGTATTAAGGTATTTTAAGCGAGTGATTTTAAAATACTGGTTTCAGAAAAGTAGTCTAATGCAGAAGAATTTTTGAAAAGAGAGTATGGACTGTAGTAAATTGAGAATTGAGTAAAAGAATCATAAGATTGTTCGAGCATAAAACACAGAAATGGTTGCGAAAGAGTTTCAGAGACAGAAATATCTAAGGAAAAGTAAGCTGCAGAACCGTTTTAAAAGACAGTTTCAGGGACTGAGTAAAACGTTTAGGCAGAATGTTTAGAAAAAACTGTTTCAGAAAGAGATGCAGATTTGAAGAACTTAAAAGTATACTGGTTCAGAGGGTATTATTAAAAGATTGGGGCTTTTGAAAACATTAATGGATTAAGACGTTTAAAGACCAATTAACAGACACTTATTGCTTAAAACGAATTAGTCGAGTTTGATGCAAAGTCCTATAGGCATGATATCTATTTTTGATTTTTTAAAGCCTGTTATTGAACTTGTAAAAGGTGATTGTGCTAATTAACCCTACAGTTTGCCTAATGCACATGCATTCCTTATAGGCATGATTTCTATATGCATTGATTACATGAACGTTAAGTCCTATAGGCAAGATCTTTAGTGATTCGAAATATGATTAAACATTAAACCTTATAGGTAGAATTTCTAGGTGACTTGCAGCATAATTAAATGTTAAACCCTATAGGCATGGTATTTATGGTGACATTGAATCAGAAATGTTGGACAATCCTGTAGGTAGGATTTCTAGTAAGAAATTAAAGTCCTAAACTCATGATATCTACCCTTTATTGATGCAAGAAAGTAAAAAGCCCTCCCACACCCTTTTACTATATTCCCCAAGTTTCATACAAAGATTATTACAAACCCAATAAATCAAACTGGAAATTAAAGATACATCAAAAGCTAACAGCAACATGCGTTTAATCAACTCTGGGATCCAGATTTCCAAAGCCTTCTCTTGTCCAAAGTGTTTCAGAGTTCCAAGGAGCCTCAAGGGCTCCAGGCAGTGCTTACACTCTGGATAACAATTAGAATAGAATAGGCAGCGCGGGATAGCCAGCCCTCAGGCATCCAAGTTCAGAAGGACTTCCAGGGTCCCAAAGCATGGCTTACCAAAGGGGGAAGAACTTAGAACTAGGAATAAGTGCAAAGTGAGAAAGGGATTAGGGAACCGTAGCAAATGGTGGCTCTGCCCAGCCATGGGTGTAGACTGGCACACCCCTGACCAGTTGCTTGGTCCAAACAATTTAAGAGCAGACCTTAGAGGTCAGACCTGAGTCTGGATGGTGATTAGGACACTACCGGACTTGAGTCAAGGCTCAGCACATAAAGGGGAAAGGGGAGGGAGAATTGGTTTGATCAAGGGTTCAAAAGAACTTAGTTCAAAGTCATGGGCAACAATATTATGATGCTGTCATGACTGGAACTATACTCTCATACAAAGGGGTTAAAGGGAAGGGACTCACATAGAGAAGCATTTACAGAAACACAAGGAAAGAAAGAAAGCATAATAGACTAAGGGTGCAGAAACATAATAAAAGAAAGCATAACAGACTAGGATGTAGATGCATAGTGGAAGAAAGCATACAAGGCTAGGAGTAAAATAGTCATATAGTGGAGGGGCAGTATTTAATTAAGAGTGGCATACAAGTTGCAAACACTAGATTAACAGGACAATAAGAGCAAGTAAACAGCCAGAAGTCAGCAGGAGCAAACTCAAGTTCTTCAGCAAATACTTGAGAGTTCAAAGGAACTCAAGAATGTTTCAGACAGTAAAAGAGAAGAGGAGCAGAGTGCTCAATATTAGAAGTATAGAAAGTAGTAGTAGAGAAAGTATTGCAATTGTGTCGTGTGTAGTTGAGAGAAGTGTTTGTGAGGTCTGTAATGTGTTTTTTTTTTAATTCTGAAATCTCCAGTGTCCAAGAGCAGAAAGAGTAGTCTCTTTTTATAGTGCAGAAGACAAGTAAGAAAAAAGGTAAGAAAATAGTTTTCAATCAATCACATAAGATTTCCCTTTGGTTAAGGGATTTGATTTCAAACGGGCATAGGATAATTAAGGAAAGAGAAACAATCAAAAGTCTTTCCAAAGTATCATAACACAGGAAAATACACAAAGTTTATTTAAGGCAAGAATCCTATGGTATATGATTTGTGAGAAATAAGGCAAGTAGATCATTGAAAGCTTTGTTCGAATGAACTTTTTCAGAAAAAGGGTGAGGAAAAGTTCAATTGGAAAAATCAGTAACAAATCAATCAAGCCCTATTAAAAGGAAATTGGAATCAATTACAAGTTGGCAGAACCATTTTGAAATAAAAATCCTCATATATAAGCACACAAGTGTCAAAAAGGAAAGAAAAGATTGGCATAGACAGTTTCAAAATCATAAGCAAAGGAAAGTTCCAACTCAGTTTATAGACTCAGCATGAGTTTGAGAGAGCCCAGGGTCCTAACTAGAACCCTAGTCCCAACACGGAACCCGAAAATCGCAAAAATCCCAAACCCTAGGATTTCAATTTGAGTAAGGTACAAAAAGGAGAAGGCAAATCACTAAAATAGACGCAAGGTTTCTTTCAGAGCACACAAATACAATAGCAAGTTTGAAACAATAAAGTGAAAAATCATAAAGAACAGGTTTAAGAAAAGCTCAGAACTCAAGCAAGTTCAGGAGAGAAAAGAGGTGACATAGAACTTAGGAACAGTAGATAAAATAGGATTAGAACTCAAACACAGGTCCGGTAAAGGCAAACAAGACTCAGTAAGAAAATAGTAAAGGAACACATAAGATAGTCATGTAAAAACATGTTATAGAAATCAGTAGAAGAAATAACAGAGCACAAATAGATGCACATGCGTAATAACGACAAATAGGAGAAGACATGCGAGGAAAGGATACAAGACATAAGCAAAAACTCATAAAACATGGCATAAACAGACAGATTCACACAAAGAAAGAAGAAAAGGAAGAAATGGAAATTGTTTTAAGATTTTGAAAAACCTAAATTGAAACAGACTAGTTTTGGAAAGAAAATTAGGGAAAAGCTTTAAAGCTTCGACTATAACACAGATCTATCACAGATCTAAGAAAATAAAGGAAGAAGGAACCTTGAACAAGCTTTTAGGGTTTCTCAAAAACCCTAGCAATGAGAAGGCATGGAAAGGATCTGGTCTCGAACAGGTCTGAATTATACCTAGGCCTTTTAACGCTCGAACACGTCAGAGCGGAGCTGGAGAGGCCATAGGACCTCAGATCTGTGGAAAATATGAATGGACATCTTTGAGGTTGGACCTCGAAAACCCTGAACAACCATGATTTGGGTTGAAGGGAAGTGACCACAGGCCGTCCATGGACTGAGAAGCCATGGACTCCGGTGAGAACTAGTCGGAGAAGACGCTAGAGGTGGCTAGGGTTTCAAATGTTAGAGAGCATTTGAGGGAAGGAGAGGGTTCAGAGGCATCTACATGAGAGGAATGAGAGATAAGGTTAGGGGTTTGGTCAGATTAAAAAGAAAAGAGTGAAGGAGGCCCGTTGATCAAAATGATCAACGGCCAAGATTAAATATAAAATCGGGCGGGTTTAGTTAATGGGTCAATGGGTCAGGGTAAGATTTGAATTGGGTCGTCAATTTGGGGCCTGATTTGGAGTCAATTGGGGGATCAAAATAGGCTACAATTGAAAGTACTTGAGGCCACAATTGGAATAGACAGTTTTCCCTTTTGATTTTACAAAAATAGTAAAAGATGTTTTACAATCAAATTAAAAGCACTGAGTTAATAAATAATATGTAAATATTAATTTAAAAAATATTGGGTTTGATTTTGTAATTATAATGCTATTATATCTGAAAGTGGGCTAAAATTGCAATTACATACAATTTAGTTTTAAAAATACCAAATGAACTTGTAAAAATATGCAAAAAATCATGTAAACTATATTTAGATGTAAATATGAGAATAAAATGAATCATTCTCCAAAATGGCAAGTTTTGGGGAATAATTATTGGGTCTTATGGTGTAGAAATAGGTCATAAATTAGTTTTAAAAATATTAAAAATGTCAAAACCTTTTGGGGTGCTTATATATGCACATATACACTATTTTGAAAGTATTTTGGATATAAAAAAATACATAGTAAAAAATTAGGTATTAATTCTTGTATTCAATATTGTGTGTTGTATCTTGTATATCCTTTTACAAAATTTCAAGGGTCCCCCTTATATATGAGGGGAAATCCCAAAATAGTACAAATCCATTTATTACAAATATATGAGGCTGGTACAACCATTTAATGCCACGGTACGGGCTTGAACAAGCCTAATAGACTTGGTCAACTTTAGTCACGTGCCTTGGGAACTTCCCATCAGTCCATCATAGGCGATGATTTGCACTGCCTCAAGGTCGATCATTAAGAACATTTGGGGTCGAACCTCGAGTTGAAGTTAGAGCCTTCTGGGGGCGGTCTTTACGAGGTGCCTTAACGATCATAAAATTGGACCCTTTGATTTTTATCTTATACAGATAGTCCTTGCGTTTCTTAAATTAAAATGATAAGAAAGGATTTTGACACCGATATCCTCGAGCCTCTTGTGATGATGTCACTGTTTAACCAAAAAATGATAATTTGGTCAAAGCTAGAATTTAAGATAAGAAATCGGGTTACTGATAATCAAGAGACCAAAAAGTACAATAGGCTTTCTTTAAACAAGAATAAGCAATAATGAAATTTGTATTCCAATATGATGTCAATGATATTACATGTTCCTACAAATGACGAGACTTCTTCCTTTTATAGCTGATTCCAGGTAAAAGAATGAAACCTAAGCTTTAATGAGACAATTA
>MU708724.1:12951-23973 GCA_026770625.1 Nicotiana glauca | reverse complement strand
TGGATGCTGATTTTGGTTTCCCTGACATTGTCTGCATCCCCCAAATTGACAGCTTCAGTGTCATTCAAATTGGGCTTGGGTTTCTCTTCGAACTGGCTTAATTCTCTGTTTATCTCTTCAAAGGCTTCATCCTTATTGTATTCCGATTCATCGTCATAATCGACTTCTTGTACAATTAATTTGGAATCAGATTAATTTTTTAGACTAGGTTGAAGATTCGTTGTGCATGCCATGTCATTAGAACCAGTATAAAGAGAACTGTTCAGAAAGAGGAAAGAAGAAAACAAAATTAAAACAAAATAAAGGGAGAAAACTTTCACTTTATTAAAATGCGGGATAACAGAGTTTCACACTTTGGCCGAATACAAAATAAAACAAAATTTGGATTACACCCTGAAATAATCCAGAAAACCAGAAAGAAAAATCAGAGCCTACTACCAAGACTCCCTCCGGGTAGGAAAGGGAGTAGCTGTCAAATTGTTGATATTGGCCCTAGGCCCCACAAACTGTATATCTGCCCTACTGGGACTTTCTCCAGCTTCTATCACATTGACGTCGGCGAACAGCCTTTCAAAACTCTGATTCAAATCCCCATCTAACCCAATCAGTGGTCCGAGAACCTTCGGGACCCACAACCTTCTGCTACCCGCCCTGACAAAGGATCTGGAGAGACGCGAAACCGGCTTGGGAAGAGCCCAACCTCTCTTTTTCAACTTTCGAGCACGTCTTATGTCTGCTGCGGTAGGCTTGAATCCCAGCCCGAAAGTGTCCAGATTCTTGGGCAAAGAAACTGGCTGGACAATACCCTGCAGATCAACCCCCAAGCCTTTTCCTGGTACAAACCCTCTGTTTAACATTTCCGAGGCTATCATGAAGGTGGTCGCTGCGGTTCTGGGCAGTGGAAGGTTCTTGCCTTCAGAAATTTTGTCAACTGAGACTGCATCAAAAATCTGGTAAACCCAGGGACCTTTGTTATCGTCAGTTTCTATGAATGGTACAATGGCATCACCCACAGAGCATGTACCATCATCCCCGTGCACCACTATCTCTTACCTGTCCCACTCAAATTTCACCATCTGGTGCAATGTGGAAGGCACTGCTTTGGCGGCATGAATCCAGGGTCGCCCCAATAGAAGATTGTATGATACTACCACGTCTACCACTTGGAATTTCATGGTGAATTCCACCGGACCAATGGTCAATTTCAGTATGATGTCACCCACCGTGTCAGTACCACCCCCATCAAAACCTCGGATGCAGACGTTGTTCCTGTGAATTCGGTCATGATCAACCTTCAGTTTATTTAGAGTAGTCAAAGTACAGATGTTGGCGCTCGACCCATTATCAATCAATACTCGGGTGACCATCGAGTCTTTGCATTTCACGGTCAAGTATAGGGCTTTGTTGTGTTCCGTACCTTCTGCCGGCAATTCATCATCAGAAAACATCACCCTGTTTACCTCGAAGATTTTGTGCACTATCCTTTCCAAGTGATTTACAGAGATTTTATTCGGAACATGAGCCTTGTTCAGAATTTTCATCAGTGCCTGGCAATGGTCACTGGAATGGATTAACAAGGATAGCAACGAAATCTGTGCCGGAGTCTTTCTTAACTGCTCCACAATGGAGTAGTCTTGGGCCTTCATTTTCTTCAAAAACTCCTCCGCCTCTTCCTCCGTCACGGGTTTCTTTATCACTGCTGGGTTGGACCTTCTTAACTCTACGGGAGCAAAACACCTCCCCGAACGAGTTAACCCATGGGCTTCACATGTTTCTTCCACAACCTCTTTCCCCTTGTACATTACCATCGCTTTATTATAGCTCCATGGCACGGCTTTCTTGTTGATTATCGGCCTCTGCATTACTGGTCTGATAACAACTGGCCCTACGAATACTGGCTTGCTTGGTACCCCTCGCACCGTTACTTTGACCGGTTCTGGATTCTCTGTAAAAACAGACGGTTTCTTCCCCATCACCACCACTGGCTTGACATCTACCTTCTCCAACTGTACCACCTCCTTTCCACTGGTCAACTTTTCTTTTGGGATGGCACGGATCATCATCACCATTTGTGGGGGTTTCTTTAGCTCCCCTCCTTCGTGCACAAGCTCTATCATGTGGGTTTCGTGGTGTGCTGGCAATGGGTTCTGATTGATGTTGGGCGCCTCTGGTGTCTGAACCTCGATCTTGTTGGTGTCAATAAGATCTTGCACCGCCCGTTTCAACTTCCAACACTTCTTGGTATCATGTTCGGGAGCCCCAAACAATACTCACAGCTTACCGAGTGGTCCATATTTTGGGGAAGGGGATTTGGCAATCTGGGCTCAACAGGACTCAACAAATCCAACTGACTTAATTTGTGGAACAAAGCAGTATAGGTTTCTCCCAACTCAGTGAAGGTTCTTGGTTTCTGCACCCTTTCATTTCTGAAAGCCTGATTCCCCCGGAAACCTGTCCCTGGAGGGTTCCTGTAGGCCCTTGGTGGTAGATAGGTGTTTTGTGGAGGTGGGTATGGGTGTTGTGGAGGGTAATTTGGAGTGTGTGGGTAATTTGGGTGAGGGGGGAAGGACCTCTTGATCTGGACCAATGTCCTGCCTATATTGTTGCGACCTCTTCTCTTTTCTTCTTCCCGAGCGCACCTCTTGTGCCGCTCTGAATGGCCTGAGTGGTTGCTTTAATTTCCGAATAGCTCAAGATCTTATTGGACTTAAGTCCCTCTTCAATCATACCACCCATTTTCACTACCTCGTTGAAGGACTTGCCAACTGACGTCACCAAGTGACCAAAGTAAGTTGGCTCTAGAGTTTGCAGAAAGTAGTCCACCATTTCTCCCTCTCTCATCGGAGGATCAACTCTGGCTGCATGTTCTCTCCACTGGAACCCAAATTCTCAGAAGCTTTCTCCGGGCTTCTTCTCAAGCTTCAGCAATGTGAGACGGTCGGGGACGATCTCAAGATTGTACTGAAAGTGACCTGCGAATGCTTGTGCTAGGTTGTCCCAGGTGTACCACCTGCTCGGATCCTGTCTTCTGTACCAGTGCGGACCCACTCAAACTTTGGCCAAAGTAAGCTATCAGCAGCTCATCTTTACCACCTGCTCCTCTCATCTTGCTGCAAAACGCTCGCAGATGTGCCATGGGATCGTCGTGCCCCTCGTATAGATCAAACTTTGGCATCTTGAACCCTGCGGTAATTGGATGTCAGGGAAGGGACACAAGTCCTTGTAGGCCACGCTGAGCTGATTGCCCAACCCGTGCATATTCCTGAAGGATTGCTCCAGGCTTTTAAATTTTTGCAGCACTTCGTCCTGCTCTGGGCTCTTAGCGGGCTTTTCAATCTCCGCCGGGACCTCAAAGCGGGGATTATAGGCATGTGGCTCGGGTGCTTTGAATGTGGGTTCAGGGGGGTAATATTGGGTATCGTGAGCCTGAAACAGCGGCTCACTAGATGATCTCTGTAACGTGGCTGGTGGGGGTCCTATGAAATCAGGAACATTTGGTGGGGGAGGGTTCTGATTGGGTGGTGCAGCTTGGGGATCATAGGGATTTCTTCCCTGATAGTAGTGGTGACTGGGGAAGCTTGTTGAAGGGCCGGGGGGAGGGTATTCCGGCGTGTGTCTTGAGGGAAGAGTAGGAGTAATGGGTGGTTCAGGCCCTTTTCGTACCCTAGCCAAGGCTAGTTGCATTTCATTCATCTTCAGTCTCATTTTTTCCATTGCCTCCTTCAGGAGTTGACTTTCCGTTCTTTCCTCCTCAACACTTTGGTCTGAACTAGTCATGCTTTTTAGTATGGGCCCTTTGGATCTTGTTTGATAATGGTATGGTGCCAGTACGCTTTAACAAACTAACTGGTATTGGAAATTGGAGAAACAACAAACTTGTCAGCGTTAGTTTTTAACACATATTGTAATTGCACGTTGGGGGATGCAATGCTCTTAGGCAGTTAACCATTTCTAACATGTTTTTGCTCCGACCGCATGCATCATCCCGGCTTATTTTATTTGCGCCTCATTTAAGTGTTTCGGAAACCCTCCATTATTTTCCTCTTTCTTTTTTTTCTTTTTCTCTCTCTTTTTTTTTCTTTTCTTTTATTCACTTTCTCTTCTTTTTTTTAGCGGTGGTCGAATCTTATGTGGATTGCCTACGTATCACGTCCCCGCGTGAATCAGACTGCGTGTAGTTCTGCCACAAATAAAGACACAACAATGTTTTTTTGGAATCATTCATTTCATTACCAAAATGTGCTATTACAAGCTACCTATTTTAAACAAGGGAAAGCAAAATACAGACTCCAAAATACTTAACATGATTTGATGTAAAAGAACAGACGGGTAGATAACGGACTCTTAAAGACAAACAGTACAGATTTGAACTAGGGATACATTAAAGCTTTCAATTTAGGTGCCCGCGAGGCATCGTTCGGCCTTTCCGCGGCCTTTGGTGTAAGACCCCTTTGTAAGCTTTTCAACTCATCCATGATCTGGTGGACGTAACCCATGACGGAGGCAAAAATGGTATCACGAGGCATTTCCTCACATGCTAGGCACCTCATGTAGATGTAGTGCCCAATATCATCAATCCTACCCCTAATGTTATCCCTTTCCATGAACAGTTGCTCTATCCGCTGATTCTTTAGTCCCAATACTTGAGCATTGTCGGCGAGTTGATCCTGGAACCTCTCCATTTGTTCTTCCATTCTGGCCATTAAATCATAACAGCGCTTTCTGTCTGCTCTGGCATCTCGGGCTTGTTTAAAGACCCGCTCCTGGAGAGTGGAGTTTGTTTATCTTAATAGCCCAATGATCGTTTTATAATCCCTTGTGACTTGCTGTAGATGCTTTTTCCGCGCCACTGTACCTTTCGCCCATCTAGACCGCATTCTTGCTATGCAAGCCTCTGATCTTTCTAAGCCCTCTCGGCTTTCAATGACCTGATTCCTTAATCCTGCTATTAATCTCTCGTCGGACCAACTTCTCTATCGGTCATTGGCATCCCTTCTGACTTGGCGGATTCGGGCTTTTAGAACCTTGTTTTCCTTGGTCAAGTTGTTCTTTTCCCCTGTATCAGCATCTATTTGCAAGCCTCTTTCATATTTCAGACCCACGATTTGCTGTTTCAGCTTGCCAATCTCAGCCCGGTAACCTTCTTCTTTCGCCAACCAACCCCATTGTGCCTGAGATGATTTGGTGAAGTCTTGGACGTGGGGTCTTTTGGAGGGCCTTTGCGGAGTCTGAAACTTTTTCCCGAACCAAACATTGTACTTAGGGTCTACCTCGCCCCTGGCCCGATTTTGCGCTATGGTTTTAGGTTTAAGGAATCTACATCGATGCCAGATTTCACGAATTTTTCCTTCAAGAAAGACATCTTTTGGGCCTAGTTCAATAACTTGATTGCTTAAATTCTCATCGTTTTGAATAGTTTGAAACCTTCCCAGCTGACGCAAGACCCTGTACGGGGCATAAGGTTGGATGCTCTGAACTCCCATCAAGAGGATGTAAGGAACTTCAGCTGAAGTGTATATTGCTTCCGCGGCAGGAAGCCAACCAAGGGTCCACTCAATTTTATCTGTCGTTAACGACCTCAAAAGTGATAGCCAAGCCTCTGTACCTTCGGGGAACTCAATGCCTGTTACTCGAGTCCCAAATTCTTCAATGCAGCTCAATCCCGTCAGCCCGTAATTCATGTACCCCACTCGATGACAAAGGTGCTCTTGCATCCATAATTACAGCAACAGATTACAACCTTGAAAGAACTTTCCTCCTTCTTTGCATATAGTTAGGGCCCGATAAATTTCAGCTACGATCAAAGGAACCACTGTACCGTTGACTCGTTTGGTTGCAACATCCAACATCCTAGCAAGGCCGATCTCTATGTGACCGTCTTTCCGAGGGCAAACCACAACTCCCATGAAAGGTACCATGAAAGCTAGGACCCGCCTAGCTTCCCATTTCTCTCTGTTTCCATCGTGAGTCAAACCAAGATTGGGTTCTTCAAAGCCTCGGAGGTTACCATATCGCCGATACAAAAATTGAAACGCGCAATACCCGGCTGCTAACTTTTCTTCCTGTGCATTCAAGCTGATACTTAACAAGTCCAGAAATTTGTGTGGGGTTACCGGCCTTGGTGCCAAAGGATAAAGAGTTCTGAAATTTGCTCTGAGATTCGCGTAACCCGCCATTTCCTCCAAAGTGGGTGTAAGTTCAAAATCAAAAAACCGGAATATGTTGTGTGCAGGATCCCAGAAAGGTATCAATGCCTCAATAACATCCACCCTCGGATTGACATTCAATAAACCGACGAGACTACCCAGAATTTTTATCACTATTTTTCTGCTATCGGCTTCTAAATCATTCCACCACATGTGGAGCTGCAAAGGGATCTCTTTAAGGGCCGTGAAGGGTTCATTTTCGATCGTGCTCATCCTGCACATTTATTAAGGTGATTTAGACAAAAGGGGAAAACACTTTATTTGACTCAACTATAAAACAAAAATTCTTTTCCATTTTTCCAACTTTAAAGAAAAGAAAGACTGGTTTTTCGAACACGACCTTTCAGCACTTCATGAACAAAGATTTTAAGGCTGTGAGGGTTGACAGGTCAAAATTCAAAAAGTGGCCACTTGATGTAAAGTTTAGCCTTCCAGCGCCCCTTTCGGGGACATTTGGCTACTCTTAACAAAACAACATCACTCAATTATTTTTAAGACCCCTTTCTCGTTTTTCCAAAATATCATCCCGACATTTGAGAATACGGCCTTACAGAGCCTCGAGGACGAGGATTATAAGGCTGTGTAGGCTAATTGGTCAAAAATTCAAAAGATGACCAAAAGTGGCCGTTTATGCAAACTCAGCCTTCCGACGTCCCTTTCGGGACAATTTGGCTATTTTTGACAATAACGGCATCGCCCGACTTATAATAACATTTTTCGACATTTTCCGGCTACCTTTGCAAAAAAAAAGGGAAGTTGGACCCGATGAGGGTTGCCTATGTATCTCACATCTGGCGAGAATCAAACCAAAGTAGTTCGGGTAAGGAAAGATAAACTAGATTTAAAACAAGACTCCTTTCTTTTCACAAATACACTTCATTATTTTTCCAATTTTTCTCAAAATTTTGGTCAGAGTTTTGACACTACTTGGGCATTGGTTTTTTCTGAAAATAAGTAGTTATCTCTACACTGTCATTTTCCTTTTTTTCCACGATTTTCTAGCATCCACAATTTATGTAAGCCGGTTTGCATGTAAGTCTGAACAAATAAGTACATAAAGCAAAAAAGATGTAGCAAGATGGTCTTTTCACTTCAGGTTGCTTGTCCTACACGGACCCAACTCCTGTGTTGAGTCCCCTAAGTCAAATGCACATGATGCAAATAAACGTTCCTACTAGGGATCCGGCATGAGGCTGTGTTATTCTAGGTTCAAAACCTGGGTGTTTGTTCTAAACCTGGCTTACCCGAGCGGACAACTCGAGTCGGGGGGTCAGCGTACCGGGGATACAGAAGCTCAATCCGGCTTTGCAACTTATCCGAACCTCGTTCTAAAAATGGGATTGACTCTAAATAGAAAAGAAGTCGCACGAAATGCACCCTTCTTCATGATTTAGAAGACTCAGAGAGGAGATGGGTTTCGGCACAGTTTATATACAATTCACAAAATATCAAAGCGGTAAAAGCAGTCAATTAGCACACCAAGCACAGATCATGTAACACAATCAGATAAAGCTTGAACACAACAATTTATTCTAAGCTCGATTTCTAACCCTGAACCAGTGGTTCTGGGTCGTGTCCCCAGCAGAGTCGCCAGAGTTGTCACACCTCTTTTTTCCGCCCCCGTGAGGGGTAAAGGAGTTTTTCCAATTAAAGGACAATCGAAACGGGATTTATTATTAACATTTAGAGTCGCCACTTGGGAGATTTATGGTGTCCCAAGTCACCGGTATAATCCCGAATCGAGGAAAAGAAATCCGGATAAGGAATTCTGTTAACCCGGGAGAAGGTGTTAGGCATTCCCGAGTTCCGTGGTTCTAGCACGGTCGCTCAACTGTCATGTTTAGCTTATTTATCTGATTTTTATACATGGTGTAACTTATATGCCAATTTTGACTTTTAACTGCTTTTATTTAATTTATCAAAGAAAATTGAACATCGTCTGAGACATGTCTTTGGATTGCGCCGCATAAAATGAACCCGCAATCCTGAACACATCTGATTAGACGTTTTGGGATTTGGATTTGGATCGCATGAAATGCACACCCGAATTTAAGAAGGTAAGATTATTAAGCACGCGCCTAAAGAGACTATCTTGTTATTATTTTTGGGAAAAATCGTGAAATTCGCAGAACGGCCCCTCCCGAAATCTAAGCAGTTAATATATACACTTATGAGGGCCCCGCAGTTTTCCTTTTCATTTGGCGAGGCTCATCTAATTTTATTTTAATAGGATAATCCTACAGTGACTACATTTTGTCTATTTTTTTTTTTTGTCTCTAAAATGAAAGAAGAAAAAGTCCTAATTAATTTAACATGCTTATGAGTTGAGGCCTAGTCCAACGTTCAGTTTGCAGAAAATGGACTCGAGTTCGATTTAGCATAGGCAGGTTATTGTCAATTGCATTACAGGACGAAGCTAAACACAATATTTCAGATTTTTAGCAAGTGGGCTGCTTTCAATTATTATCCACCTATTGTTGGCGGTATTGAAACCTCTATGACTAAGGAACTAACGGGTTCAAACAGGCGGATTCAATAGTGAAAGAAAAAATGAACTCATGCTATCTTCATCTCATTCCCGTTATTTAGATGGTTGGACAATAATGGACATACATTAAACATGTACTATCTAACAGGTAAATTGAAATAAACAGAGTACTCTTCATGGCAGCCTCATCCTTGTTTTACTAAGAGCATACATGGAAATTCATAAACTAAGTTACTATAAAATTGCTCAGTTATGCATCACAGCTAACTACATGATTCTAATAGAGGAAGAGAACTATTATATGCAACTAATGCTCCATATACAACTAGTAGTGAACTCAAAATAACTTCAACTTTTCGATTTTGTATTCATGCTTCAAGTTTAGCTTACAGGATTCAGTGAATCAATTGTGTACCTGGTATTGGAAAGCAAAAGAAGAAGAGGAATGATCAGCCCAGCAGTAGCGTACACAGCAACAACAAACTCAGCAACACAGAACAGCCCAGTAACAAACAGTAGCAGAAAACCCAATGACCAGATTTAAACCAAGCAGAAAACCCAAGAATCAATGAAACAGTTCAGATTTTTTTTATTTTTTCACTAGAACAGAAACACTCTCAAAAATCACTCAACTTCGTGTGCAAAATACAGACTATAAAACACTCTATATCTCTGACTTAGCAAGATAACAGCCAGCCAGTTTTCCTTCTCTCTTAATACTGAACTTTTAGATCAAAAAACCAGCCCCTTTTTATGTCAAAACTGATCCTATTTATAACCAGGAACAGAACTCTAAGGTCTGCCTTGAAGCTATCAGACCCAGACCTGCCCATTCCCCTTTGATTCCCACTCCTACTTGTCTTCTTGATGCAAGTTATTTTTGCTCCCCACACTTGGTTCCCATTGTACTAATCAAGAGTCATGGGTGTGTTAGAATATTCATATTAAACCCCATGCCATTGTGTTATGTCCCCCACTGATATTAAACTAAGGTTAATTATTAACCAATTTGACAGACCCTCTTAGTTAATTANGTATTCAAATACAAGAAACTAATTGACGATATTTAATCAATCGACTATATGAGCCATAACAGACAACAGACACACAATAAACAAACAGGCCACCCAATGAATTCAGTGGCTTCGGGCAAAGCAGGGGACCTATGAAACTATCTATTCGGCGACATTATTCACATCGAATATATAGTTTATGAACAGATACACTTAACAACAAACATAGAAAGTCGACCAAATAAAAAGGTCATTTGAAGATGGACAGAATAAATTGAAAGAAAAATCAAAAAATCAAAAAAGCTAAACTAAACACGTAACCAAACATTAATAGAACACAAATAGAACAAAAAGAAAGGAAAATTTACCTCCGAAACTTAAAATTAGACGGAACCAGTCTCAAACTCAGACTTCGACCGCTTTGAGGTCGAACAAACCTTAGTCGAAGTGTTCTCAACCGAGAACACTCCGATTAAGGTCGAATAGACCCCAAATCTCTATTTAATTGGACAGACTTCAACATTTGGTTTTCTAGGGTTCTTGAGGGTTCGATTTGAGGTTCGAATAGTTCAGGTCAGATTCGAACCAAACCAAGAGTGGTTTGGTAACGAGGGAGGTCGGGGGAGTGTCTGGTGTGAGTTTGAAGTGGATTGGGATAGGTTTCCGTTTGGCTCGAATCTTCATTTTCCGTTTGGCTCGAATCTTCAAATGAAGATTCGAGAAGATGGGGGAAGATTTGAGCCAAACAAGTGGTGGAATCGTGTTCAGGGTGGTTGAATGTCTTAGGGGTGTTAAGATGGTGGCCGACGGCGTTGTTGCCGCCGGGTTTCAGGCGAGGGGACCTAGTGGCGGCTAGGGTTTCGGTGAGGGGTATTTGGTTCCGTCTCTGAGTTAGAGATGATGAATAGGGGGGTTGGTTTAGCAGGGGGCTGGGTAGGTATTAGGCTTATATAGTAGAGGGGGGAATTGATCTTGGCCGTTCGATCAAGTGAGATCGACGGCCTGGATCTCTCACTTAAGAGAAATGACGTCGTTTGGTTAAGTTGCGAGAATGGGTTGACCCGGGTTGAAATGGACCGGGTTGTGAGGGGAGCCTGGGACCGTTGGATCAATGGAGATGAACGGCTCCGATTAAACATACATGAAACGGCGTCGTTTCAACTTAACAGGGGCTGAACTGGACCGCTTGATTGAAACAAATCAACGGCCCATATGCGAAATGCCCAAACGACGTCGTTTGAGACGTCTGAGAGATCAGGCCTTGGACTGGGTTATTTAAGCATTGGGCCTGATTTCATTTCTAATTTTTTGGGCC